>JARHVA010002920.1:925000-975000 GCA_037957365.1 Torreya grandis | reverse complement strand
GGGTCAAGATATCCTTCTCACTTCACATGGTTTTTGAGATATGGATCAAAGAAATCATGTATAAGGGATGTCATAATTTTGCTATCATAGTGAATGATAGGTTAGAGGTGGAGAATGATAAGTCTTAGTTATGTGATAATCCCATCCTTTGGGATTTTTTATATGTGT
Organism: Torreya grandis; assembly: GCA_037957365.1. Taxonomy (NCBI): domain Eukaryota; kingdom Viridiplantae; phylum Streptophyta; class Pinopsida; order Cupressales; family Taxaceae; genus Torreya; species Torreya grandis. The sequence goes on along the minus strand of JARHVA010002920.1, from coordinate 974,832 downwards.
TTTTGAGTGAGATACATGGGATTCTCCCACCTTGAGAGATTGATTTTAGGATATATCTTATACTTGGGGTTAAGATGATATCCAAAACACCATATAAAATAAACACTTGAGCTTTGTGAGCTTGAGATATAGCTAGAGGAGTTGTTAGAGAATGGACTTGTAGGTATTAGTGTTCCCCATGGGGATAACCTATCATATTAATGAGAAATAAGGATGGATCACTTATAATTTGTGATTATTAGTTCCATCTAAATAGAGTGATGATAAAAACTTATTTCCCATTTCTAGTATTAATGACTTGGTCGACCAAATTTAGGGGCAGGGAGAGTGTTCTCCAATATAGCTATAAATTTTTGATATCATCCTCTATGAATTATAGAGTCACATATTCACAAATACACATTTTTTACATGATATTGGAATTGTGATTTTACATTAGTACCCTTTGGTTTGACGATTTTCCTAATAGTGTTCATGAACCTCATGAATGGTGTTTGATATACCTTTCTAGACTATTTTATGTTAATATTTATTGAAGACATCTTGATTTAATAGTATAATTAAGAGGAACATGGGGATCACTTTTTTTAGGTTATACAATTTTTCTAATAGAATCATTTGAATGATAACTTGGAAAAGTGCACCTTTAGTCAATCAAAGGTGCAATATATAGGTCACATTATTTCTAGGGAGGGGATCTTAGTATATCCCTATAAGATCCATGTTATTATGGAGTGGTTAGAACCAATGAGTGTTATGGAGGTCTATAAATTCATGGGTTTGGTGGGCTACCATGGTTTCTTTGTTGATAACATTTTTTACTTGACAAACCCCATCACTTCCCTTCAAATAAAAAGGAATAAGTTTATATTAATAAAAGAGTGTGAGTAGGTCTTCCATTTTTTTAAGCAAAATATAAATAGTGTACCAATATTAGTATTACCTAATCAAGTTTAGGATTTATTCATATACATTGATGTCTCTTTTTTAAGGTTGGGATCCATCCTCATGTAGGGTAGTAATGTGATTTCCTATGAGTCTAGAAAAATCATGGACTAGGAGATAATATATCCAATAAATGATCTTGAGTATATAACTATAGTGAATACTTATTTGAGATGGTAACACTTTATCATTGGTCATCACTTTATACTAAAGACAAATGACTTAAGCCTGTAACATATTTTTAGTTAGCCTAACCTTAACACCCACTAGTGACATTACATGGAAATTTTATGTGACTGTGACTATGAGATATTGTAAATTAAGGGGAAGGAGAATGTGGTGGAATGTGCCTTTAATATAATTCACCATTATTTGGTAGTGATGAGGCTACACAATAATTTTTGAAGTCTAATCTTTGAGAAATTTTTTGAGGACAATTTCTACTAGAAGGTGTGATAGATGTTATAATCAAAAAATGTGTTGAAAGTCAAGTAGGAGGTATTTACACTTGAGGTAGATGGTATTTTTACTCATAGAGTGCATATTTATATGCATTATTTGGGTGGATTATGATTTATATTTTCAAAGTGTCATAGAAATCCTTATCAATCACACCCTAGAGTGAAGAAGATACATGCAAGTTGCGACAATTATATCATTGGGATAGTTTTTGGAGTGACATTGAAAAATTTAGAGCTTGATGCCTTGAGTGCCATATGGTCAAGGCAAAGCATTAACATCTTATAAGGTTGTTATACTCTAGTGATATTAAATTATGTAAATGGGACACCATATCTATGGAATTCATTATTGGATTACTTACCTCATCTTATTATCATGATGTGATCATGGTGACTATGGAGAAGTTGGAAAACATAGTTCACTTTTCACTAACAAAAACTACTTATAATTCCATGATAGTGGCAATGGTTTTCTTGGATGACATATTTATCTTTTATAGGATTCCCTATAATATTATATTTGATCAAGATCTTGTTTACACATCCAATGTTTGGACCACTATATCTGAGGTGTTGTAAACTTACCTCAATTTCATTAATTCCTATTAGATGGGTAGACTGAGTAATTTAGCTAGGTTTTAGAGGGAATGCTTTACATGTATGTCATGGATCCATTATCACATTGGGAAGATTAATTATACCTAGGAGAATTTTCATATAAAAATAATAACCATATTTCAATCAAAATGGTACCCTTCAAGATGATATATGGTAGAGAGTTTATGACCCCTTTGAGTTTGGATCACATTAAGGATAGAGTTGTCATTGGTTTTATCATGTTGCAAGACATGGAGTGGTAGGTTGATCAAATTAGTAAGCAACTTGTAGAGGTACAAGAGAATCAAAATAAGTTTTGAAATGCAAAGAGGATTCATAAACACTTTGAAGTAGGATATAAGAGTTTTTTGAGAGTGATACCCAACAAGATACCTATAATTATGAAAAAGGTCCTAAGATAGCACCTCAGTTTTTCATGTTGCTTCAGATCTTAGAGATAATCAACCTTGGTTATTATCATATATCCTTTCCATCTAGACTATCATGTGTTCATGACATGTTCCATGTTTATGTTTTGATTTGATATACACCTGACACTATACATGTTCTAGATTGAATGACATTACAGGTAGATATGGATATGATTTTGGATTTAGAGATCATGTGGATTATAATTCTCAGATGTTGGGCCTTCAATGTTGATAGTTAGACTAGGCTAGGGTCTAATGGGAGTGTTATGATGAGACACCTTCCACTTTGGAGGATGCAACTAATTTGAGGGTCTATTATCCCCACCTATTTTAATGACTTCTAGTTTGAATTATACATAAAATGGAGGGGGATATGGTACCATATTTTCACATTACTAGTTTTTAGACCTTTCATTTTATTTATTATGTCCTAGTAAAATACAATCTATATACTAATTGAGGCACAATATTTAATTATTATGTTATTACCAAGATAGTGTATTTTATATACTCTATGTTATTGGTTGTTTACATGATTATACTATTTAGATGTTATTTGTAGATGATTTTTTATTTGTTTATCAAGATGTTTATTATATTGTCATACTAGTTGAGCTCATAATTTTGTATCATCTAATTTGAGTATATGGATACTTGGATATTATCATGTTGATATTACTTCATTATTTTTATTGAGATTTTGTTCTTTGAAATATTATTACATTTGTATTGTTTATTTATTCATGTTATTTGAGATATTTGTATTTACTTGCTTTAGTTATCTAGGGTAGTAAAATCTTATGGGTGAAGTTATGTGCAAGTGATAGGATGTCAAATGATGAAACTAAGACTACACAAATCATGTGTGCATAAATGGTATTATTTAATTAGTGTCCTACATGACGCCCTTAAATTAAATCCAATCTTATTTCTACCTTACAACCTTATTTTAAGTTTATGACCTTTTTGACCTTCCTGTGCATTGTTCAAACCCTTTTGACATACCCTAGGGGTCAATTTAGCTATTTAATAAATGATAAGGATAAAAAATAACTCACTTTAATTGCCACTTAACAAAAAAAATTTAGATGGAAAATTAGATGCAAGTATTTGAGTTGGTGAAAAATGGAATATAGATGTTTATATCTATATTTAAGACCCTTTTGACAAAAGGGATGGACTTAAAAAAATTTAACTTGTTGAATAAGTTTTAGGACATCCTAGGTGACCATTTATGGCATGGAGAATATAAAAAAATTATGAGTATGGGTAAGCCTTTCTTTCCGACATGAGTTTGTAAGAGGATTTAATGTTTGGGGAAGAATTTTTGAAAAAGGGAAAAAGAATGTGAAGGGTAAAGTGTCATTTTCCCATTGTTTATTGAGTTTTAGTTCATTTTATAAAAGAAAAGAGTAAGCCTTCCTTATAGGATTTTTTTTGTCATTTTTCATTTGGGGAGGTGAGTTAGAGATTTTGAAGAAGTAAGGATCTTGGAGAAAGAGAAAGAGGATCTTGGATTTGAAGAATCTAGCTTGAAACAAGGTATTTTATAAGGTTTTGTTGTGTATAATAAAGTTGAGGAAACAATGTAGGGCTTACCGCTTCACCCATGAAAGAATTCTTTCATTTTTTTCAAAATAAATACTTATCCCCTTATTACATGTGTGTTTTCAAGGGGTTGTATGGCCACTTATGTTACCTTATTTCTATTGTTGTTTTCCATGATTAATCCTATGGAATTCATGTGGTTCTTAGTATATTTTGGGCCATGGATATGATCAATTCCTCCATATTAATTGGTTTATTTTACATCCCATTTTGTGACTTGAAATTGTAATTTTATGATGCCCACTTTGGATTAACTTGTTTGTATGATATGAGCCTTTATGGAGTGGGTTTGGGCATGAGGAATATGTTTCAAAGTCCTTATACATGGATCCATTACATAGGTATTGGGTAATGGTAAAACTCATGTTCCAATATCTTCTCATAGCAAGGGAAAAGGGTTTTGGAAAGGAGAGACATTCCAAACTCCCCATTCTCCAACCCCATAGTGTGGAGAGTAGAAATCTTCATCCAAAATGAGTGATTTGGGAGCCCTGATAAGTGTTGTAAATATTTTGTGGATACCATGGCTCTATTTTAAATTTTATATGTGTGTTGTTGAATTTATTTTATATGGTTTTGGATTGGGTTTGAGTAGAAGTCCCTTTTTTAGGGAAGATTACTTGGTTGAGCCTTCTAGTTGAGATTTCCACCTCTTTGATCACCTGATGATGTAAAAATGATGGGAGCTGAACCCCTCCTTGGGATAAAAAAGGGATATTTTAATTATTATTTAAAAAAAAAATTAAAGTCACTTGATTCTCCCATATTTAATGTCTTTTACATGTAAAAATTGGAATGAATCCACTACTTTTTACAAAATAATTTTTGGGTTTTCAGTTAAAAGATATGAATTTTTGAATGTAGAAATACTAATTTGCATTAATTTACTTTATAATTTATCCTAATTTCATGTCATTTTATTACATGAAAAATAATACAAAATTAATCATAAAAAAATTTAGATTAAAATTTATGATTTTTATGACTTCTAAGAACATGCTTCACATTTTTATGTGAAATGGTTTGCTTAGATTGAATTATTAAAAATTGGTACCCTAAAGGGAAGTGTTTTGAGTGACAAACTCTTTCTCATAGGTCACAAGCATATTTAAAGAGAATGTGCTAATGACTGGTCAACCATGTGATTGCCACTATCCTTGAGAAAAATAATTTTTTAGATGTCTATTGACCATTGATGTTGTTCGTATAATCAACTAGTTAATTGCTAGCCATGATTTTTTAATTATTTTTTGATCTTTTAAGTTCCTAAGGGGAGAGGCTATGAGTGGCACCATAGGAACAAGTGGTGATGGGTGGTAAAATATAATAGGTTATAAGTATCATAGTGAGGGAGAACCGAAACAGTTTTGAGAATATTTTATGGCCAAAGGGCTTACCGATTCTACTCTATGAAACCTAAAAAGTGTCAAGCAATGATTTAGAGCTCCATTGGGGAGAATAAACCATTGGAATGGATCAAACTTGACCGATCCATGTAATTATCTCTAAAGATCCAATAGATAAACTTTGGTCAATCCCATAGACTTCTAACCTACTCAATAGGCTTGTATTAACAACCAATGTAAAACACAATCCTTGGGTGGTGCAACAAGTGGTAGAGATATGGCATCAGTGAATCTTTGGGTGTAGCAATGTGGCTGAATGAGGCAGTGGTGGCTAGATCTATGACCACTTACAAGGTAGGATCCACCCTTTGTAAATCATTTTGTAAATTATTAATTTAGTAAATTTATTTTATAATAAACTATATTATTTTTGTAAGTTTATCCCTATATCAGATTAGGTTTCTTGTATTATTTTAAGTTGGCCAAAAATATTATGTAACCATTGATTTATTATTATTATTTTATGAGGTTAAATCTTAGTAATTATTAAATTATTTAGATAATATTTTATAACAAGTGTTTTTGTCAAGGATATTATGTGACCTATTCATAGCATTTTGGAAACCTGAGAACAAGCTAGCATAAATGGCTACCTCCCACTCATTTTCTCATTCCCTTTTGAAAATAATTTTAAAAATAAAATGTTAAACCTTTTTTTAAGAGAGACCATTTTGAAGGGGCTAGTATATTGTAATATTGTGTGGTTGGTTTAGGGCTCTTCAGAGGCTTGAGAGTGTTGCATCCCAAAATTTACCCTCTCCTAAAAGGTTTTTTGTTCTCTTTCTTAAGGAAATATTACCATGAATTGAAATGCAAATTTTAAAGAGTTTTGAGATTTTAATTTAATAGAGAATTTCAAGCTTAAGCAAATTATTGAGGGACTCTAAGGGCCCTTGAAGTAGGGTGAACCTTAAGTTAGGCCCACATAACTTTTAACTCTCTCTATATCAAATATTTTCAAATGTACATACAATATCCTTAACATGAATTTAATCATCCCACTTAAAATTAAACCCTCTTTATATTTGAGCTTGTCTAATGTGTATAATAAGATCTTTAACATGTATTCAATCATCCTTTTTATTGTGGAAGAGCTCAAAGTATCATAGAGGGCTAGTAGGTCAGTTAGTGTAAGTGAAGCTGACATGTATGCTATAGACCATGTGACCACTTGTACACTAATACCTCTGTCATTTAGGCATGTGTTTGTAATGGTGCATTGCACATATTTTGTCCCAATTGGATTTCTTGTAGATGATATGATTGTATAGAATATGCAATGTTAATTATAAAGAATGGTTAATTTGTATGAGGTTTTCTCATGTTAAATTTTGGGCATGAAAATTAACATGATCGACATGATATTTTTTAAACAACACCAAAGTATCATTTATAAAAAACACAAACTCTCTAGGATTGAAATAGCCTCATACTCTCCATAATCTTGGCCATATTATTATAGAGACTATGTTAAATGTTTCTCATTAAATATTTGATCTTATGACTTGGTGAAGGATATCCATCAAAAATGGTTTTTACCTTTATAATAATGGGTGGGATTACATTTCTTATAAAAATATAACCATCCCAAGTCTTCTCCAAATCATCATCCCAAACCATTTTTCATTTATTGGCATTTATATATCTATCACCTCCATCTTTCCATTTCCTATCTTATATTTCCTCCTTGTCACTAATATAACACATTACTATGTGATCCTTGATTTTTTCCTCATTCTTATAAATCTTCCGTATAATGGTACACTTTCTATTTATAATTTTCACTTCAAATTATTATCTTCTTCCATATCCCAATTATGTATCTAAAGTTGTTTTCACAACCACCATTATTCCTCACCTCCCTATCCATCCATCTATTAAACTTCACTCATAGAAAAATAGAACATTGAGAGCTATGGATCTTTGGACATATAAAATCATCTATGTATGTCTCATCCTCATTAGCATTTTAGATTATGTGTTTCTTTTAATCTCTATCCTTATAGACATTACACTACACTAAACCATAGGAATTTATATGACATGTGAAATTAAAATCTATCTTATCACAAGCTATGGCAATGACTTCATTATGTTGTTGAGTACCATTGAGGTTTTGGCCCAATGAAAAAAATCTAGGAGAATGTTAGTTGTAGTTAAATTGATTAGATAAAGAGTGCTTGCATTATCTCAATTTTAATGGTGCGATAATTGCACTCAAATATGTTTTTATAATATACACGAAAGTGATATAATGGAAATTAGGTATAAAGATAATCTCATGCCCAAACCATTGCACCTAAATTTACCATTTATAGCAACCCCACTGGGTTTGACTTAAAATAATGTGATTTTTTTCTAATATAATCAATGTATTTTTCATTAGAATTCACTATGAGAATATAATTAGTGATCCATTTAAATCAAACTAAGTATCTTAATTGTAAAATATAGCTATAAAAACTACTTGTTACTGAATGTTAGCATCATATAAAACAAAACATAACTGAATATAGAAAATAATTTCAAATGCCCAACCATAGTTGATATAAACATGAAACCACTATTTTCATGGTAAAAAATGTAATAATTACATATAATTAGAATAATGACTCAATAACAATAAGTACAACATAATATATAAGATACAAGGTACAAAGCTCCACAAAGCATGAGTTCCCCAAACTCTAGTATCTATGGCAATCTCAAGTGTCATCTCTAAATAAGTACTATTATTGGGAGGGAGAGCATCACACTAGTGATTTTATACACCAACCATGGACCATAGATCCCCCACACAATCTTCCATCAGGGAATGGACCTCTCTCCATGGATGAATAGATAGTGACGGTGCAGGAATCTAGAGAGACAAGCTAGTAGTTGTGTGCTATATGATTTCTAAGAACATGCAGTGTACCATAAATAAATATATGGTAACATGATATCACAAAAATATGTAAATCATACATATGAAATGATAATGTCTTACTAACATTATTTTGGTCAAAAATTTTAATAGTATTGATCTTTCTGATTGATCAATTTCATACACACTACTTGATCGGATTACCTTCATCTAAAATAGTGATGCTAGTAAGCTAGTAAAGTCCATCTCACTACTTACTCAATACCACCCATGTGATATTAGGTTACATAAATATAACCAATAGATTCATACATATTACTTCCTACTAATAGTCATAACACATGCTAAATGTAGGAATAATCAAAATGCATATATTTAGTCCATCAAACATATGAATGGATCTCCATAATATTATTTACCTCATGGATAATAAGCAAACAATTATAGTTTATACCAATCAAGTATAATTTATATTTAGATTTCATAATCTAATTTTTTAAAGTAGATTAAATACATAGTATACTCTATGTCAAACAATAATATCATAGTCCATCATTTCCATGTATACACTACTTAATTTCAAATAACTAATCATAATAAAGAAATTCATAAATCTCACAAGAACATAATATTTCAATTAAACAAATTATTATGTTTCTAGGAGATTAAATTCTTATGGTTATATTCTCCTATCCTTTGAAATGCTTATGATTAAAAGAGTTACATCGAGGATCACCAGATCAACAATGCACATGATAGAGTGATCTCATGAGTCGAGCAAGTACACATCATAATGAAGTTGTTAGTAAATGAAATCATTCATGAAAGAATATTTACAAAGAATTAGAGAAAATAATGAAATACTCTATATCATCCTGAATTATGAATGGAGATGAATTGATTATACAAAGGCTCAAAGTTCATAGCTCTCATAACTCACAACTAAGTATCTCAAATAATCCATAATATATCACCTTATAAATATTAAGGGGGAGAGGTACATATATAGGTTGGAGAGAGAAAAATAACACACATTCTGGTGAATGTGGAATTAATCTTCCCAACTAACCCAAATGACCTCTAGAGCCCTAAGCAAGCTAATACAACCATGCAGGCAAAACCTAGTGGTAAAAAATCCTACACAAACACCCTCCATAAGTACAAGTTAGGTAGGTGATGATCCAAAAAGTAGGTCCTAACAACAAGGCCTGATAAGGTACACATGCATAAATCAATCCTTCATACATAGATAAGAGCAAACCTAGTGTGAAAAACTCCTCCTAAAAGAGAGAAAAGAAGAAGAAGAAAATTAAAGACCCCTAAATGATGATGTTGAAGCAATCAATACTTCAAGTATAGATCTCAAGATGATGAATTTTGATGATGAGATCTACTGCCTGAAGACTGTATAAGCTCCATCTACATCAAATAATATTTCTTCCCTTTGGCAAAGGAAGAACCCAATATGTTTATTAAAATTCTACCCATTACAAAATGGAAGATGAAGGTAGCAGTATGAAGATCTCTAAATGTGGTCCAAATCATACTTGTGGCATAAGTTTGGAAAAAATGTGCATAGAATCTAAAAGTAATACCATTGAAATGAACTAGACAAAATAATGACATGGAACATTCATTAAAAGAATTTCCATGTGACGAGTGGAGCATGACTCACTAACTAAAGAAAGAAAGTCCACAAGAAGAGATGAGTCATCAATACTCACAATAGGTGTACTCATACTATAAACAGTGGAGTCCTCCAAAGTGAAAGGTTGTGAAGGCTCTAGAAGAGCAATAATCAGAATAGGAATAGAAGTAGAATCTACAATAGGACAATTGAGATCTGGTAGAATCTCATCCTATAGTGGGGGCTTGATAGAAGGAAGAGAACTATCCAACATGGATATGTATTCACAAGAAACAAAAGCAAGAGGTGAGAGTACAACTATCTTTGAAGAGATGATAGGTAGTGGAGGAGGAGGTGTGACATAAATCTCAGCAAGATCACTAAAAAGACTTTATGGTATGCTCCAAATAGTGCATGGACACTAGGTATATTCCACATGGTAATGAAGATCCATGGAAACATATACTAATAGAGTGGTAAAACCCATCACAAGTATTAGCTCATTTATTAAACTAAATATGATTAGTGGGTGTAGGAATCTAACCATATAGAAATAGAATATAATTTTTGCATGTGAGCAAGTGTTCTATATAAACACATCATGAAGCATACTTATCATTTCCAAGAAGGATCAATGGAGACAAAACAAATTTCCTCATCTGGATTAAGGTAAAATAATGGTGCATGCTTTAGAGATGGACTTCAGACTAAGCCAAAAATGAGTCCAATCAAATAAGAACAATTGTGCATAAGTGATATGCACACTCAAATAAATGTCAATATTTTTTGATAATGTATCCAATATTACAAGATAAATTTGTGTAAGTAGTCACTAATGTTAAGGTGTGGAGCTAAAAGCTTCACCAAGTGAGCAGATTTGATAGTTGCAGGTTTACACAGTCATCGGCGTCAGTCAGGAGTGATCGACGTCAGTCAGGAGTAGACCAAGAGATGCCAGTGTCGATAGAGATTGGCTGACATTGGTCATAGGTAAACATGCAAGGAACCGATGTCGGTTACTTGTGCATCTAGAAAGCTATTTTCATGGACAGAACTGAGTGTTTGCATGTTAGGATTAAGTGATAGTCTTAAGTCTGCATCTCTATTATTAGTAAGACTATTTAGAGCCCTTGATTAGGAGGTGCATCTAATGGCTATAGTTGTATGCTCATGTTTTCTAATTATTATATAATAGGATAGATCTTCATAGCTTATTGTATTGTATTGTAATGTTGAACAGTATAGAATTGTATATGTGAATCATTCTAGGTTGTTGGAGTTGATTGTATATGGGAGAGAGAGCTCTTGAGGGAAAGAGATCTAGAGAGAGATCTATACATCTGAGAGAGGTGTGGAAGAAAAGAAGTTTCTTTAATTGTATTCCTTCTGTAAGGAGTTTAATACAAGTTTTCAGGGTGGTTTCTTGTATCTCTTGTTCTTTGCTATTTATCATTCTAGTTACTTATCATTCTGATTTAATTTTGCATTTATTGCTTTCACATTATAATCAACATTATTGGTTGATCCCCAAAAAGTGGTATCAGAGCATTTATGTTCTAGGTGCTTGACAAGTGGTATCAAAGCTCAGGTTCACTAACAAGTGGTTCAGATCTGTGTAGTGTGTACTGATTACAGGGTACTCACAAGGGTTTCTGCAGAGATTTCTATTTGAGTGGGAGAAGCAATGGCAGAAGAAAGTAAACTGAGAATGGAGAAGTTTAATGGCAAGAATTATCAACATTAGAGAATGTAGATAGAGGATTATTTGTATCAGAAAGATCTATACTTACCGTTAGGTGGGATTGCAAAGAAGCCCATAGACATGGATGATGAAGAATGAGAAGTTCTTGATATAAAGGCTCTGGGGTCTATAAGACTGAGTCTAGCATCTACTGTGATATCTAGTTTATCACAAGCAAAGACTACGGTAGAGTTGATGACTACTTTAGCAAATTTGTATGAAAAACCCTCAGCTTCTAATAAGGTATATCTTATGAAGCAGTTATTTAATTTGCATATGAATGAAGGTGGATCTGTGTCTAATCATCTAAATGATTTCCATGGAATCGTAAATCAATTAAGTTCAGTCAAAATTGTGTTTGATGATGAAATTAAAGCTCTTTTAATATTATGTTCTTTGCCTGAAAGCTGGCATAGCTTGGTAATGGCAGTTAGTAATACTGCATCTACTTCAAATATTTTAAAAGTAGAGGATGTTGTTAGTGTTATCTTGAATGAGGAAATCCCTAGGAAAAGCATAGAGGAAACATCAGGGAACACTTTAAGTTTTGAGAGAAGGGGGAGGCAAAAAGAGAAGAGCAAGAGGAGATCAAGGTCTAAGTCAAAGGTGAGAGGTAGATCCAAATCTAGAAATGGTAGGAAGCCATAATGCTGGAATTGTGGAAAGATAGGGCACATAAGCAGAGATTGTTGGTCAAAGCCTAAGGAGGACAATCAACACGAAAGAAAAGAAGAAGCAAAGGTTGCAGATATTACACAAGATGCTTTAATATTCTCTTTGCATAATACTATAGAATCTTGGGTTTTAGATTCTGGTGCATCTTTTCATGCTACCCCCAATAGAGAATATTTTAGTGACTATGTCCATGGAGATTTTGGAATAGTGTATCTAGGGGATGATGAGCCTTGTAAAATTATTGGCAAGAGAAAAGTGCAGTTGAAAATGCAGAATGGCAACACATGGGTGTTGAGAGATGTTATGCATGTTCCCAGCTTGAAGAGGAATTTGATTTCTACAGGAAAGTTAGGGGATGAGGGTTGTATAGTAACTTTCACAGCTGAATCTTGGAAGGTGACCAAGGGTGCACTTGTAATGGCTAGAGGTAAGAGAGTAGGTACTCTCTATTTATGTAATTGTGTTACTAGCAATTCTCCTTCTGTATTATCTACTTCAAATGTGGATGCAAAATTGTAGCACTCTAGGCTCGGCCACATGAGTGAGAAGGGAATGTCAATTCTTAAATCAAAAAGTATGCTTTCAAATTTAAAAAGCATAGATCTAGATTTTTTTGAGCACTATGTTTTTGGGAAATAGAAGAGAGTAAGTTTTCTGAAGACTAGGTCAACAAAGAAGAAGCATAAGTTGCAACTTGTTCACACAGATGTGTGGGGACCGACTCAAGTTGCTTCTATTAGAGGATCATAGTACTATGTTTCGTTCATAGATGATGCTACAAAAAAGGTATGGGTCTATTGTATTAAGAAAAAATCTGATGTTTTTGAGACTTTTAAGATTTGTAAAGCTATGGTTGAGAATGAAACAGGCAGAAGATTGAAGTGCCTGAGATCTGAAAATGGTGGTGAGTTCTACAGCTACAAGTTCAACTAGTATTGTTATATGCATGGAATCTACAGGCAAAGGATGGTTCCAAGGACACCTCAGCAAAATAGAGTTGCTGAAAGAATGAATAAAACAATAATGGAGTGTGCAAGGTGTATGAGATTGCATGCTGGTTTGCCCTTAGAGTTTTGGGTAGAAGCTATTGACACTGTAGTGTACTTGATTAACAGAGGACCCTCTACAGCTCTGGGTGGTGGAATTCTAGAAGAGGCATGGATAGGTTAAAAAGTAGAACTCTCATTCCTCAAAGTTTTTGGTTGTGAAGCCTTTTTGCACATTGATAAGGAAAATAGAAAGAAGCTGGATGCTAAGTCTATGAGGTGCACATTTATTGGCTATGGCTCAGGAGATTTTGGTTTCAGGTTTTTAAACCTAGGAACTAACAAGATAATTAGGAGCCATGATGTTGTTTTCAATAAAAAAATGATGTATAGTGATCAACTAAAGAAGCTAAATCAATTTGGGTAGAGCAATGGTGAATTAGATGAGGTGGCAGTCCAAAATGAGCTCACAAGAAGAAGAAATAATCACTTATAGGAAAACATAGAGACCAACGTCGGCCAGGAAGGAACCAACGTCGGCAGAATAGAAACTGATGTTGGTCATATAGTGACCGACGTCGGCCAAGAAGGAACTAATGTTGGTCAGGGAGAATTGACATCGGCCAGTTACAGGCCTGGAGATGACTGAGGTCGGTCACTGTTAGAGAATTTGGGTGGATAGCGTGTTGTGAATGAGTCTCAGACATCCATCAGGAGGTCAGAAAGGGTAAGTAAACCTCCAATTAGATATTCCCCTTCATTATTCTATTTATTGCTAACTAATGGTGGAGAACTAGAGAGTTTTAAAGAAGCAATACAGGTAGAGTCCAAGAATCAGTGGGAGCGTGGCATGGTTGAGGAAATGGAGTCCTTGAAAGAGAACCAAACATGGGATTTGGTTGAGTTGCCAGTAGGTAAGAAGACACTAAAGAATAGATGGACCTATAGATTGAAGGAAGACGAGAATGGTAAGATGAGATATAAGGCCAGATTGGTAGTGAAAGGATTTGCACAAAAACTAGGTATTGACTTTGGTGATATTTTTTCTCCTGTAGTTAAAATGACTTCTATATGGACTGTACTGTCTTTAGTTGCTATTGAGGATTTGCATCTTGAGTAGCTTGATGTTAAGACAATGTTTCTTCATGGAGATTTGGATGAGGAAATATATATGGAACAACTAGAAGGATTTGAGGTCAAAGGTAAGGAGAAGTTAGTGTGCAGATTGAAGAAAAGCTTATATGGCCTCAAGCAAGCTCCTAGACAGTGGTATTTGAGATTTGACAGGTTTATGACTGAGCATGGCTACAATAGGTGTCAATCTGACCATTGTGTATATTTTAAGAGATTGAATAATGGTAGATATATTATTATGTTGTTGTATGTAGATGATATGCTGGTTGCAGGATCACACATGCAAGATATCTCTGAGCTTAAGGTGAAATTAACTCAAACATTTGCTATGAAGGATTTGGGAGCAGCAAAGAAAATCCTTGGCATGAGCATTAAGAGAGACAGGAAAAATCACAGGTTGATTTTGCCTCAAGAGGATTATGTGAACAAGGTGTTGAAATGGTTCAATATGCAGGATGCAAAACTGGTAAGCACACCTATGGCTGGACATTTTTAGTTGAGTAAAGAACAATGTCCTAATTCACATGATGAGGTAGAGTACATGAGTAGAGTTCCATATTATTCCATAGTAGGGAGTTTAATGTATGCAATGGTGTGTATTAGACCGAATATTGCCCAAGTAGTGGGAGTTGTAAGTAAGTATATGGCTAATCTAGGAAAGGAGCATTGGAAAGCAATTCAGTGGATCCTTAGATATCTGAGAGGAACCAATAGTAGGCATTTGTGCTATAGAGGTTTAGATACTTCTCTACATGGTTATGTAGATTCAGATATGGCAGGTGATTTGGATGGTAGGAGGAGCACCACAGGATATATTTTCACTATTGGTGGAATGGCGGTTAGCTAGATATCAAAGTTGCAGAAGGTTGTTGCCTTGTCAACTACAAAAGCAAAGTATATTGCAGTCACAGAGGCTAGCAAAGAGATGATATGGATGACACGGTTCATGGAAGAGTTAGGAAAGGAGCAAGAGAGTTGTAAATTGTATAGTGACAGTCAGAGTGTAATTCATTTGGCTAAGAATTTAGCCTTTCACTCAAGAACCAAGCACATACAGCTTAGGTACCACTTCATATGATAGGTATTGGAAGATGGTGAGTTGAAGCTGGAAAAAAATCCATACAGATAAGAATCCTACTGATATGTTAACCAAGCTGGTTACAAAGGAGAAGTTGAATCTTCATTCAACTTTTGTTGGTCTTCATGATTGAGTTGAAGATGGAGAAGCTAGAAGATGTTGCTATATAGGTACTGGTGCAGCTGTTTATCTCCAAGTGGGAGATTGTTAAGGTGTGGAGCTAAAAGCTTCACCAAGTGAGTAGATTTGATAGTTGTAGGTTTACACAGTCACCGACGTCAGTCAGGAGTGACCGACGTCAGTCAGGAGCAGACCAGGAGATGCCAGCATTGGCAGAGATCGACTGATGTCGGTCACAGGCAAACAACGAAGGAATCGATGTCAGTTACTTGTGCATCCAAAAAGCTGTTTTTGTGGATAGAATTGAGTGTTTGCATGTTAGGATTAAGTGATAGTCTTAAGTCCGCATCTCTATTATTAATAAGACTGTTTAGAGCCCTTGATTAGGAGGTGCATCTAATGGTTGTAGTTGTATGCTCATGTTTCCTAATTATTATATAATAGGATAGATCTTCATAGCTTATTGTATTGTATTGTAATGTTGAACAGTATAGAATTGTATTTGTGAATCATTCCAAGTTGTTGGAGTTGATTGTATATGAGAGAGAGAGCTCTTGAGGGAAAGAGATCTAGAGAGAGATTTGTACATCTGAGAGAGGTGTGGAAGAAAAGAAGTTTCTTCAATTGTATTCCTTTTGTAAAGAGTTTAATACAAGTTTTCAGGGTGGTTTCTTGTATCTCATGTTCTTTGCTATTTATCATTCTGATTTAATTTCGCATTTATTTCTTTCACATTGTAATCAACATTGTTGGTTGATCCCCAACAACTAAATGGGCATAGGTAATAGTTACAAAAAATAAATGTTCATAAGAGAGAATGTAAGGCCCACAATAAACCTCTTTGAGATAATCAGTAGGTTGTCCACCCCCTAAAATTTGGCACTTTATAGAATAGTGTCTTTTAAAAGGAAAATTGGCCCAATGCATAGGAAATAAAAAATAAACACTTTTTAAAAAGACGGTACTCAATTTCGAGTTACCATTTGCAAGATATTAACAATATATTTTTTTGTAAATAGGCCTATTGACTAAAAAAGTACACTTGAAATTTAAAAAAAAGTACCTTTAAGCAAGGTAAAATATGCCTTCCAATAACTCATTAAAACCAACATTGAATGATAAATGTAATGGTTTTGGTTGTGAGGGGGAATTGGCCTTTTGGTAACCCAAACCTCACCCTTCATCTTTGAGAGGCAAAAATACAAGGTAAATTACCAATGTAATTATAATATACAATATTTTTATATAAGAAATAAGTAAAAAATCTCTATTTTTTTTAATAGAAAGAATAATTAAAAAATATCTTGGTGTCATAATAATCTCCACCCACTAATGAAGGACCCATCATAAATATTATCACCCAAATGATCATAATTACCCCACCATCATAATTTTCACCCCACTACATAAAAGCTACTATGCCATTATAGAAAAGGCCCCATTTTAAATAAATGGACCCATCTTTTTTAATGTTTGCAGTAGGGTGAGGATGGAAAATGGAGAAACCCGGCTGGGGATGGAGGTGTTGACCAATAGTAGGTAGGCTATGGTGATAGGAGTGAGACTAAGTGATGAGAAACTATTAGAAAGGCCATTAATGATTGATTGGATGGTCATAGAAGAGGCCAAAAACAACTCAACTATGTAAATTCTACCTTTTATAGGCTATAAACTAAGCAGGGATGTAATAAGCCATTAACACATTACTTTTGACTAGGCATTACCCACTGCCCAGATGTATGATGAGGGAAATGGTTGGCTATTTGGATAGGGATAGATGAGGCAATCCATGATGAGTGTTTGACAATGTTTTCCTCAGTGTCACTCAATATATCTCTTTAATGCAAGAATAACTAATGATAAAACTCATAGATCCATTCAATGACATCATGGTTGTTGGATCTAGGGAGTGGGCAACTATATCAGGCAAACAAATTAAAAAAATTGGTACAAAAATGAAGAGTAGCATATTTTAACATAGTTATCTAAGGATTTTATTTCTATAATAGATCCAATGCCTTTTCTTAATAGATTAGATCCCAGATCTCCCTTCAATGCCTCTTGCTAGAAAACTAGTAGCATATTTCGATGGTTAAAAAAGATGTATATTTAAACAAAGGTGGAATGTATTAATAGAGGAATTGAATGTAGATCTAAACATAGAGCACTTATATTTTTCCAACCAAAAAAAAATATCTACAGTGAGTAGTGCTCAAGATGATCTTCAATGCCCAACTTACAAAAGAATGCCACTTGCTGTAAAAAAGCTCAGATAAAAGCTTGGATGCTAATAGTTGGATCTAAGACACTCTTCATTATATATTTATAAAATTTTTTATAAAAAAAATTCTAATGCCATCTTTATTTAACAAAAGTCTAGATCATATCAAAATGAGATCTACACTTTGCACAGAATGATGCCAAGGTAGAGCTTGCCAAGCTGGAAAAACAAATCAAACTTAGGCAAAATCCTTGTATTGCATGTGTATACCATGAAAAATATTGGATCCTTTTATAGATTAGAACCTATATGCAAATATAAAAAATAATACATGTAAATGCAAATACAAACAATATGTAAATTCCTCTAAAACCATGGGTTTTTAAGAAATACTAGGTGCTTTGATATCATAAAAGAATTATAGCCATGATCACTAGATCAGTGAATGCACAGTGATCTCACGAGTTGATCAAGTAAACATTGTAATGAATCTGAAAGTAAATAAAATCATGCATGGAATAATATTTCAAAGGAATGAGAGGAAATAATGAAATACTCTATATCATCTTGACTTATGAATGGATATGAATTGATTATATAAAGACTCAAAGTTCAAATCTCTCATAGCTCTTAAAGCTATCACAGCTCACAACTAAGTAGATCAAATAATGAAAAATATAATACCTTAGAAATATGAAGGGGGAGAGGTGCATATATAGGTTAAGGAGAGAAAGACACTACATATTATTGTAAATGTGGGACTAATATTTCTAAGTAACCCAAATGACCTCTAGAGCCCTAAGCAAGCTAATACAACCATGTAGGCAAAACCCAGTGGGAAAAAGGCCTACACCAATAATGATTTATTTTAACCAACCATTTAACTATAGGTACATGCTTATGACCCAATACACCTATATAGGTTATATTTTTGTATTAATACTAAAGTCTAAATATATATATATGTTTTTTATATATGAGTATTTGTAAAACATAATATGTAACATATATAAGTACACAAATAATATGTAAACACTATATCAAAGGTTTTTAATCAAGAACTCCATATAATTTCAACAATATCTATAACTTTTTTTCTCACAAAATATATTGATGATCTTTATAAGATAAGGGATTAAACATTGTAAGTTTCCTTCATAGTTTTTGTCCCTAACCAAATAGATTTTCATCTTGATCTATTCAAGTGTATATAACTTCGTACACAAGTTCTCAAGAAAACATAGTCTTTCATAATATGGTTTGCATATAAGTACTTAGAAATATACAATTTGCTCTTACATGATACACAAAATTTTCATCAAATATACAAATCACTAATGCTGTGACAATATGCTTAGTCAAAAACTATGCTTATAGGAACACATCTCAATTTATATAAGATATATATTTATAAATGCACCTATGTTCTCATATAGACATATTTTTTATATTTACATACCTTGCATAATACATAATACATAATGTACAATTATTATTCTGTCATGCTTACAATATTCTTCATTAAAAAAAAAACTTATGTGCTTCTAACAACTATTTAACCTTTCATGCAAAAGGCACCAAGTTCTATATAGGGTTGTCTAGTTTTCCCAAAACCCTTATTAAATGAATTACAAAAACTTTATGTAGGTGAAGCCCTCATCCACAAGTAACTGTATACTAATTAAATCAAGGAAATTAATAACTGATAAATTGTAACCGATAATTTGTATATAATATATAATTCTCACAATTGCCTCTTTGATTCAATACTTAGATGAAATAATATTTAATCATGTTACTTATAGTTATCCATTCAAATTTAATGAGCTATGGCTGTAGTTTTATACTCCATGGTAATTATTTATTAATAGTACCATGCAAATCATATAGTATATCAAATGCATATGATGATCCTTTTTATATATACCCTATATTTAAATCATAGTATATACCTTATATATAAATCATAATATATACCCTATGTATACTCATATGGGCAACATATATACTACTTATAGGAAAATATGTATATAAATATTATATTATTTTAAACAAAAACCATATACTTATTGTAATTCAACTGGAGACCACTATACATTTAATAAATATATGGTCTCTATACATATCGCTATCTATATATATGTAACTATATAATTAGTGTAGTTCTCTCTATTTCTACTATTAGCTAATATGTTTTATTTAATTCATTATATACTATATAATTATCAAAATGCTATAGCTGATTCACTATAAAACATATCCAGAGTCAAATCAAAACATAAAGTTCCCTATATCAAGAATAATAAACAACTAGATTCGTTATAGAATATAATGTAACTTCCAATTCACTATATAGTGCATGAGTTCCCTAGTCAGCTATATACTATATACTTAACAAAACATATCTAGAGTCAAATCAAAATGATAGTGAGCTCAGTATAGTATTCGCAATCAAATAGTTGTAAACTATATACTTAGTATAGTTTGTTGTATTGATCCATATATTCAGAAACTATATACTTAGTATAGCTATAATGTCAGCTACACATCTAAAATAAATTGCTCCTCTAAATAGTTCATAGTAATTTTATACAACATGAAAATTGTTGTTATTATAAAGAAATCACTGCATAAATAAATTAGATCACTATATATTGAATATGAAAATTTACTATTTTTTCTCAGATTAATACAAATCACCGTATATAGGTTCGATGTTATAATAGGTAAATCTTCTTATTATTATTTTGATTCCTTTTTAATGCAATATCTGATTCATAACATACCACTATATTGTTATTATTATAATACCCATAGTAAGAGACATATTTTTATAATAATACCACTATAGCATAAGTATAATAGACCTATTATTATAATACCACTATAGATGCATCATAGATATTGTTATAATAAGTAAATCATTGTTATATATAAATTTTTGATACATGTGTGTGTGTGTGTGTGTGTGTGTGTGTGTGTGTGTGTGTGTGTGTGTGTGTGTGTGTGTGTGTGTGTGTGTGTGTGTGTGTGTGTGTGTGTGTGTGTGTGTGTGTGTGTGTGTGTGTGTGTGTGTGTGTGTGTGTGTGTGTGTGTGTATGCGCGTGCATGCGTGCGTGTGTGTCCATTATTGTCTAATATATATAATGACTTAGGTGAACCTTGGTACTTCAAAAACTCCAACAAATATTGGTATGATTTTATTTCTTAAAGCCCCAATTCAGTGGTTTAGGTTTATTTATTTATTTATTTATTTTTATGCATAAACTAATCCATCCTAATATATGGTTTTATAGATAAATTACACTACCTACCTAGTGATAAAGCCCAAGCTAAAACATCAGAATCCTTTTCTCCAAGTTTCTTCTCTTATTCCCTTATGGTCTTTCTTCCTATGTCGTGCCCTATCTTTTTTCCCTTTTCTTGCATGAATGTCTCATTAAGCTTTCTCTTTTCTTTTAAATCTTGGTCATCTCCATTGATGCTTACCTTTTTTTTGTTTTGTTTATTTTAATTCCCTAATTTTCTTTTATTTTTCTACTTTATTTTTCTTATTCACCTCATTCCAAACTGAAAATCATTACTTTATACCTTACCATTATTTTATTTTATTTCCCATTTATATTTTACAAATAACTTATCTATAATATGTCTTAATAATCATGATGAATTGACCCATATAAAGTCAATAATATATATTTTAAACTAAAAATGTAATTAACACACTATTATTCAAATACAAATTATGTATTCATTGTTATCACTATGATATCTAGGTTAGCCCTATCATTTTGTCATCTGTTAAATCACATAATGATATCTCCAATATCATAAGGATAACCAACTAATGTTCTCAACCATTACTAAGACAATTTGGTTGGTCCACATATAGTAGTACCAACACAACTCACACAAATTTACATTTTCGTAAACACTAACAATTATAAATATAATGATAAATCATAAATGCATAGTAAAATTCACAATTCAAACATACAATATTTAATTTATCATAAACAACAAATTAATCTAACACATAGCTAACCATGTCTAAACAATTATCTAAATGAAAAAAACATAAAAAATGTAGTAATACTAACCATTCAACTATGCATATAATGAGTTCTATTTAATGTGGTATGTGTAGGGTTCTATCTATTCTTATATCCTCTTCCAAAAACTCCATTTACGTCATCCTATCTAATGATGTTCTCCCTCCATCATGCAACTCACAATAAACAAGTAGTTATTCTATAAAAACATGACATGTATATCATAAAATAGCACTAAATAATAAGGCGACATGATCACAATATAAAGAATATACAATACAACTAACTCATAGCAATGTAATCATTAAACCAAGGCAATATTCAACTATCCCATAATATCATATGACTTACAACTTAGATTATATTCAAATCAAATTATCAAACATAAAAATCTTCAGATAATTAGGTAAATTTATTTAGTGAGAAATCAGGATGTAACATCCTTTCCCACTAAATATGGTCATCATCTCAATGACACTTATTCAAATATAAATTCTAAGTTAAAAATATTATTTAAAATAAATATAATCATATTATAAAGCATCAAATCAAGCAAATAAATATAGAAATCACTAGTACAACTTATCATAGTACTTCCAAGTAGCACTATCCTCAAAGTATTAGTCACACAAATCCCTACACTATAACATATTCTTATTACACAAATAAAGTTTGTGAGTATCCATTACTATGAATGGTTCTACCATGACCACCCTGGGGTCCAAAACCTATAAATCATTCCAATCCAACACCTGTGAAGGATTGGCTATATACTTTTTAAGATAAAAAACATGAAAGATATTATGTAATAGATCTAGGGATGGTTGTAATACAAGCTTATACTCTATAGGGTTGACCACTTTCAACACATTAAAGGATTTCACATATCTTGTCGATAATTTCACTGAATTATCTAATTTAATCTTCAACCATAAGCACATAAAATCATCATAAAAGCCAAAAATAAATGGCTAGGAAGAGTTACAAAAAGCCTCCCAACCCCTTTGTACATCTCTCTAACCTAGAGAGTGTTTTTTTCATTATAGAGAAAAGTATTTAGAGAACCTAACAATAATGATGTGTATAAGTCAATACCATCACTACTCTATGTAACTCTTGATAAATATGACATGTCAATACTGCTTCTACTTCACATAGCTCTTGAAAAGTATGATGATGAATAGGAACTAGAAATAACACATTTATAATGTATACAAAATTAAGGAATAAACATTCCTCATTAGACATGCATATATCCATATGACTAAATTTGATAAGTCCCACTTGCCAAATCATGGATTGGACAAGCTTCCCTTGTCATATCCAATCTCAATAACTATTGAGTTAATGTGAGACTAACTAGGATCCATCCCCATATCTTAATACTCACATTCCTAATTCACCACTCATCCCTTAGGTCTACATGACCTAATGATCTCCAAAATGTGTACATGATTCAATGAATAATAAATCCATACAATCATTCCATAATTGCATCTAATTTCCATTATCCAAACATAACTAGTATCAAATTTGATAGCTTAAACCATTTCTATTATATTCAAAGTTAGGAGTAGATAATGTTAAAACTAACATAACAAAGAAAGGCCAAGGATCCCACCCTCCTTAAAAATTTATAAAAATAACAAGTGATACAATGCCTCCTCACTTGCTCAACTAGTTTCACAACAAGTTATAAGCTTATCTTGACCCCTTAGACTAACGTGATATTTTACATATCATATTATATAGTCATCTTAGGCAAAAAGTACATAAAAAACTCATCAAAACAATATATTTTATCAAGATGAGAATAATACCAATCTAATCAAGGGTAAATTATAACATAATGATTATAATCAACTTATTAATCTTCATCTACAACTATATAAATTCAAAGTTGGCCACTCTACATCGTCAATGTTCACAAGTTTAAATAAATATCACTAAAAAGTAACAAGTGAAAAGTAGTAATCTAACATCTCAACAATGAAACTCTTAAATATCCACACATGGTATGAAGAAAACACCATAACCCAAATTTCCAAAATCACTACACACTTACCAAACCTATAAATGTAGTATCACAACTTATTTCCACAAATGAAATGAAAAATATTAACCACTTAGATACATCAATCCATTCCATTCCTACAAATTATATATCAACAAGAAGTAGAAGACATTATTCTATTAACTCTAAGGAACATTTTCAAGACAACATTTTAGAAACAAGTTTTTGATTAAGGGAACACTTAAGCAACACCATAAAAATATGCATCCACTTAGTGGGCTTATAATGAGGTCAAAGGAGGGTTTGAGAGTAACAAATCACCTCTATGATAACTATGTGAGATTACACCTCTTCCCAATACACATAAACATATGGGGTGTCAATCTATGAGAAAACTCCTAACGCAAGAATCTTCAACAAGATAACTACACTACACTACAAGAAAAATTTTGACCACACTAGTTGGTGCCAATCTATAATCAATATTTTAGGATTCCCTCCCATAGGATTAATGTGCATAATACATATAAATATATCTAAAATACACATGCTCTTTAAGTGTGAAGTTTTCGATTATTTTTGAACACTCACAATACAAAACACTAGTGGTAGAGGTGACTTGATTAACAAGTAAAGATGTAATCATTCTCAAGATTTTTAATCTAAGTGATAAAAAATATGGTAGGAATCTAATGTTCATGACTCATGAACTATGTTATGCACTTACCTACCCAAACATCATATATAACCATCACCATTGAAACATTCAATAAACCAAACCTTTAACAACTTGAAGAGGGTGTAAGTGCTCCTGATGGTACACACTTAATGTACCACAGTACATTTCATCCATATAGGTAAACATAATTCTAAGAATCATTCATGTCTATTACCTACAGTAGTCTTCAAACCATATATGAGGATCTTTTAAATATCACAACTCCAATCATGGTGTAGTATGATTTTGCACTGAGGTACTACAAGTCTAAAATACACTTCACTTAACTAGTATAATACTACATGTCACTATGTTTCCTAAACAATTCCATCGAACTTAGGTGGACTTACCTTTTTTATATCTCTAGCCAACTCTACAACTACTTATATTCTTTCATCCTAAGGGGTATTTGCTCAGTGAAATTATCTTTAGGTTTTTTTTGGTGTACTTTTTCTTCATGGCCATGAACTTCCATCTCTAGGGTAAAAATTCAATCCCTAGTTTCATTCATGGATGTGAGAATCTAATCCAATTTTGCTTCTTAGTGGAAAATTAATTATAATCAAATAGAGATTCATTATCATTGAAATTTAAAAGACCCTCTCTAGATATTTTATATTTTCACCATTCTCCTTTCTGATGAACAAAAGGATACAAAAATTCTAATGGACTCATTAGGTCCTAAAGTTTGAGCCACATCTCTAATACCACATGTAATAATGCCATTGGGTTTGACTTAGAATAATGTGATTTTTTAAAATTTAATCAATGTACTATTTCATTAGAATTCACCATGAGAATATAATTAGTGTTCCACTAATTATCTTAAGTATACAATATATCATGTAACAACTAATTGTTATTGATCATTAGCATCATATGAAACAAAACATAGCTAATTGTAGAAAGTAATTACAGATGCCTAGCCACAACTAGTATAAACATGAAACCAATATTATCATGGTATAAAAATTGATAATTACATCTCATCAGAATAATGTCTCAATAATAATAAATAAAATATAATATACAAGATACAAGATACAAAGTTCCATGAAGCATGAGCTCCTCAAATTCCAGTATCTATGGTAATCTCAAGTGTCATCTCTAAATAAGTACTAATTTATGGAGGGAGAGCATCATTAAAGCACCTTTAAACACCAAACATGGACCATCGATCCCTCACATAATCCCCTATTATGTAATGGCCCTCCCTTCATGGATGAGTAGATAGTGATGGTACATGAATCTAGAGAAACAAGCTAGTACCCTTATGCTAGATGATTTTTAAGAATATGTAGTGTACCATAAAGAAATATATTCTAACATGATATAACACAAATATTTAAATCATATATATTAAATGATAATGTCTCACTAACATTACTCTAGCCAAATTTTTCAATAGTTATTGATCTATAGGATCAGTCAATTTCATACACACCACTTGATTAGACTACATTCATCTAGCATTGTGATGGTAGTAAGGTAGTGAAGTTTGTCTCACTACTTACTCAATACTAGAAATGTGATATTTAATTTCATAAATATAACCAACATATTCATATATATTATTTCCTACTAATAGGCATAACATGTGCAATTTGATGCACAAAGCTGGGGGGAAAAAATATCATAGTCCCCCAAATTTGTAATTTTTTTATAAAGGGTGTATGACCTTTTCTAAAATATTGAGGCTCAATATTTTACCTGAGACTCAAGGGAGTAAACCCTTTCCAAAGGGTATATTCCATTTTCAAAGGATTTTATCCCTTTATAAATGGCATACACCCTTTACAATACAAAGGGTATCACCTTTTATAATAGAAAGAGTGTATGCCCTTTGTAAAGGGCATACGCCCTTTACAAAGAATAAAGGCATATGCCCTTTACAAAGCATAAAGGGCATATTACATTATCTAATTTTATTTTTTTCACAACTAAAAGAGAAAACCCATAGCCAAGAGAGTCTGAACATCTTTATTTTTGATAAATTTGTAGATTGACGCACACATTTTAGAGTTTCATCTTACCAATCGGATTCGACATTAGATTAATTCAAACTAAGTATGTTATTTTTGAATTGTTATTTTTTCATTTCTATTTATTTATTAAATTAGGGTTTTTAATTTAAGTTTGCATTGTATTTCTTACATTGCCTAAAAAACCCTATATTTTTATTTAAATTTAGATACACAAGTTCAATGGATCCATTTTCAAAAGAAAATGTTAGACAAAACCTTGAAGAGTTTGATTTTGGACAAGAAGAAGTTGAATTATATGAGTGATACAATTACAAACATTAATAGTTACAAATAATCATCAATAGTTTATGTCACTCTTCAACTGGTAGTGCAAAATTTTTACTTGTCAATACATTAGAGTCTATTTTTAATGAAGTGGGAAATGTGACTTTACAATTGGATGCAATATTGTATCAAAGAGAGGCTATGAAACAATTTTATTTTGATAAATTGTCATATGAAGATGTGAAGGAAAAAAATAACAAAAGAAGCTTTATGTGCTTTATTTATTAAATTTGAAACCAACCAACCTCCACCAATGAATTGCAAACACATTAGTATTGATTGGTGTGTTCATGAGGAGATTAAAAATAACTTTTGGAATAGGTAATGAATGGTATTTGATGATCTTCCATGCAATAATAATGAGATTACATTATATTTTTTGAGAAAATTGTATTATGAGTTTGTGTTGAAAGTAATTCCAAATTATTTTTACATGAAGGCATTCCAAAATAGGGGAGGTGGGACTTCATTTGATAGACTTGGTTCTAGGTGAGACCAAAACCATCATAACTGAGGTTAGAAAAATATAAGAACAATAGCACATGACTCTTGTAACATATAGATAGATACCCTTGAGGTGGTTACTAGTTTGACGCAAGCTATGATTAAGCATGGTATGCATACTTTTAAGACTCTTACTCAGCCTATAGGTGGTGCTAGTGGTAGTGGTGGTGTTAGTGGTAGTGGTAGTGGAGGTAGTGATTTTATTGGTGTTAGTATAGGTGCTAGTGTCCTCCTCCTACTCATGTTATAGTTCCTATGCATTATTTCACGTTATGTGGGAGGAAGTGTATGGGACCTCATATTTAGGTGTGACATGCACAGAGTATATTTATGGAGACTAGCATGTCAGAGCATAAACCATATGTATATATTTTAGTAATGCCAAATACTAGCATGCCAAACATTAACATGTCAGACATTAGCATGCCAGAGCATATGACACATGTAGATGCTTCAACAATGCATGACACTAGCATTTTAGACACTATGCGAGATGTAGTAGCTTCAACAACTCCTATTAGGATACATTAGGCTCCTATTATAAAGGATACTTCACCATATATAATTGATGGATAGGTTTAATTTTAATTATAAATTGTTTATGTTTGTAAAATAATATTAAGTTTATTTTATAGTATGTGTTTACTTAATTGACTAATTTATTTGACTAAACTTGTTATTTGTTGTTTATATAGTTGATTGGTGATATTTTGGGTACCTCAATAGGCCTTGACTTTATTGTATAGGTTGAAATTGTCATGGGTGTACCTTAAACATAGATTTATAAATTTTGAAATTATATATTTATTCATTTATATGTTTATTGTCCTTTGAACAAAAAACTCTATTTTAATATATATTATAGTCATAGCTTTTTATCATGTTCATTGGATTCACATATTATTAATTTATTGGTTTTATAGATGATGAGGGATGTTATGGGATCCCATCATGGATGAGAAAAAGGTTTAGGTGATGTTGCTACTACATCAGAGAATCCACTATCTCAACAATAGGTTATGATTTAGAGACAGAGACTGGTGAGAACACAGTTTAATTTTTTTTAATCTTTAAGCAATGAAATTTTATGTCATATTTACATAATTATATGCAACTCTAGATCTAATGATATATGTATGCTCCATAAGATTCCACATCATAGGTGTATATGTGGTCCTGTAGCCCTAGAAAACCATTAAGATGGAATATGGTGAGTGTAGAATCATTTTACAAAATTTTACTTTCTTGAAAAAATTATCAAATTTTTAAAATACAATTTTAATGCATTGATTTTTATATTTTATATGTTGTGCAGAGGCAACAATTTTCATCAATTGTCATGAAAAAATGGATGACTTACATGCTGAGAGGAGAGTATCTCCTCGTATTGAGGCATCCAACACACCTGACTCTACGTCTATGGTAAAAAAGCACAATTTATTTGGAGCCAAAGAGGATCAAGAGAGCTAGTTGTTTGTTAAGGATCTAATCATAGGCACAAACTATTTTGTATGCTGATATGGCCCACATTGTATGCCTATATGGTGCATTTTGTCTATGTACATAGTTATAGGTATAATTTATTTTGTATGCTAATATGGTCCACATTGTATGCCTATATGACACATTTTATCTATGTACATGTTATGGTCTACATTTTTTCTTGATATATGTTATCTTATTTATGTTAAATTATGATGTAGAACTTTGCATGTATCACATATATACTATTCAACAATATGATTCCTTTACCTATGCATATTTTAATTTTTTTATCATTTAATGTTTACACATATTATTTGTTAATGATTGAATTATTACTTAATATGGGGTTAATAAAATGCACATTATTCTCTACATTAGGTGCTTTGAATCATTATGTATATTTTACATTTACATGTGATATTTGATATTTACTTTTTTCATTACATTTAATTATATATCAATCTAAAATTGTGATGTTTAAGTGGACTTGGAATCAATTTCATGGACATGTAAATAATATAATTTGTACTTGATCATAAATGTTAAGAGGTCTAGTGATGCACTTGTGTATGTCTTCAGCGCCTACTTATCCATAAAACAAAAAAATATAATTATATGTGTCAATATAGTCACTATGGCATATTTATACATGGGTTAATATCAATATTGATAGCCCTTTCTAGACTATCCATAAAATTACAATCTTGGCAAGGCAAGAATATAGACATAAATGAAGAGACTTAAACAACTTTGATATTCCTTGACTAGTATATAAAACTTGAGGTTATATTATTATGGTCCTTAAATAAATATTCAATATTTATATCAATATGGAAAACCAATCCATATATTGGTTTTGTCTATTTGAACTCAAAAGACTCAAAGCTCTCTACAAGCTAATTGAGCCTACATGCCTTAAAAGGATCAAAATAAGAAATATTTAAAAATAGGGGTATAGATAAATCTAAAATACTTTATCACAATATTTTTTAGGTGATTCAAATTTTTCAACACCTCATAAGGTATGATACAAATAATTTTATCAAAAACCTCTCATAGACTTACTAGTCTTAATGTTGCTCTAACATGTCAAAACCCATTCTGTATTGAATTTACACTTTAAGACACCTTAGACATATGTATTTATGTGTTTTATGAATTATAAATGCTTAGATAAAAGGTTTGTCTTTCCAATTTTAATATTTTACACAAAAATTCATAAAATCATGTTTTGTCTACTAGGCCTAATTACCCTCTAGTAGGTCAAAATTCAAGATATAGTTTTCTTACAACAAATGATCCTTTTTTGAGGTTTATACATATGCATTAAAGGTGTTTAAACCTTAATTTAAATTTTACAGAATCAATTTTTAAGTTTCTAAACCAATCTCTCTCCTCACTATCAAAGAAACATAAAAAATAGGGTATCTCTTTCACATACTCATTTGGTCAGAGGAGCTTAATTGATGAATCATCCACACAAACATGTTTGAATGGGTATTTTTAGGCTAGAATGATATTTATTTAGTCTCAATAAATATCTAGGAGTGTAAGTTGTTGTTGGTTGAAGGCATCCCTTAAGAGAATTCACTCATCTCTAAGTGTGTAAAATAAGTAAACTTTGGTCACACATTGCATGAAAACTGCGAGGGATAGGGATAGACCATCAACTCATACATGTGAAGGGATGAGTCATGTAAGAAAGATAAGGAGTATTTTATCTAACTCAATATGGATGAGATGAAACATCAAGGTTTCTCTCATGGCCAAATCTCTTAGAATGGGCCAAAAGTTGGTTAGTGGGGGTCGTATAATCTGACTCATCAGCCTAATCAATGAACCATCTACATGAACATGTTTAGATGGGTGTTTTTACGATAAAAAAACCTTTATCCAATCTTGTTCATGATTTGGGAGTGAAATTTGGAGTTATTCAAAGGCATACCTTAAGAGAATTCACTTATCCATGAGTGTGCAAAATGAGTGAACTTAGGTCACATGTTACATGAGAACTGCGAGGGATAGAGATGAACCATAAAATACTAAAGGTGTAGGGATGAGTCATTTAAGAAATAATATGATAATTTAATCTAACTCAAGATGAATGAGATGTAGTAATTAGGTTTATCTTATAGCTAAATCTCTTAGAATGAGACAAAAGTTGGTTAGGGGGCCATATACTCTGACTCATCAACCCAATCAATGAAAAGTCTACATGAACACATCTAGATGTGATTTTTTAGGTTAAAATAACCTTTGTAAAATCCTAATTAGGCCTACATATTGAAATTTTTAGTTGGTCAAAGGCATCCCTTAAGATAATTTTGCTGGCAAAAAATATTGCATTGTTTAAATATGCCGAATAATGCTTAGTTAGCATAATCCGTTATTGTGCTAGTTAGAGTGATTAGATAGTGTTAGTTACATGTTTATATGGTAGATTAGGTGTCATATTATTTATGTGATTTAATGGTAGTTATAGGTTTTTTAACTATCATTTCTCTTGTATATATTTACCTCTATTGATTAATAAAACCATTGAAGCATTCTATATTATTTTACTTCATTAGTATTAGAGGGTTATATTGAAGAGGTGCCATGAAGTGATGAATTTGAGTGAAGCCTAGTGTGTAGCACAATGGAGAGAGATGTGAATGTCTAGATCCTAATACTATAGGAGACATCAAGAATTTATGCTACTTATAAAGGAAGGCAGTCAACAATCATGGAGGAAGACACTAGAGCCATTTGAAGGCTAAGATGCATAGTAGAAGTCTAATCATTACCCCTAGCCATGGAATTTGAGTGATGCCTAAATAATACAAAAAATATAGAAGTGATGGAGTCTAAAAACATAGTAGTCCATTGAATTATCTGTAGAAATGAGAGAGAAATAGCTAATGTGGGAAACTGATTGAGCAAAGAAAAGCTATCATTGATTATTCAAGATTTTTCCAAGCTTGAACAATGTGAACTACTAGAAGAAGAACATGGAAAATAATGATATAGTTTCATATGGTCTAAGATTATTTTTGAAGTATGTAGCCTATGATCTAGGTGACTCAACCTACAATCCTCAAATCAAGACAAGTGAGCAATCAAGCATCAACATAGAAAAGAAAGAAGGTAGTGTTTGAACAAGATACATCTTTCTATTTTTAAAACAATAAATATTACCTTGTTTGATTTATGGATCTGAATTTCAAGATGGAAATTCAAATTATTATAGAGAAATATTTTGGTTTAAATTTTCATATGTGGAAGGTTAAAATACAAATGCAATTGATGCATACATTTTTCTAGGGAATCGTAAATGGAGATGAAAAATAACCCACTGATGTAATAAAATTATTGGAGTGGAAAATAAGAAATGACAAAGTAAAAGGTATTATTGGTCTTACACTTTTTTATTTTGAGTTACATCATGTGGATTTAGAAAAAATATCTAAGGAAATTTGGAATACACTCAACACCTTGTTTGGTGCAAAAGTGGTAAATGCCCAATTTTCACTGAAATTATAGTTATATAGATTCAAAATGGATGATGGAATTACTATATCCAACCATGTAAAATATTTGAGATCTCTTATTAGGCAACTTTCTAAGGTAAAAACTAATGTTGAAGATCA
Source organism: Torreya grandis (assembly GCA_037957365.1). Lineage (NCBI taxonomy): Eukaryota > Viridiplantae > Streptophyta > Pinopsida > Cupressales > Taxaceae > Torreya > Torreya grandis. The sequence goes on along the minus strand of JARHVA010002920.1, from coordinate 942,225 downwards.
AGATTTAAAATCTATTCTATTAAATAGTCTACCATCCAAATACAGTAATATTGTATTTACTCTTAGTCAAATACCATCATAATCTCTTGATGATATGATTTTAACACTACTAGCAGAAGACAAAAGAATACCTATAGAAGATGAAGATATTTTGCAACTCGAGAATGAACTATATTCTTGAAACTCTGATAAAAAATTCAATAATGATAAATAGACATAAAATGTCAGTATTTTAAGAACAAAGGTCATACAACATAGGATTTTTATGTTTGAATAAAAGATGTTATCAAAGGGAAAATCAATCACAATGAATCCATTATTACTCAAGTATAACATCCACTAGATACTGATGAAAGTGAAAAGTTAGGTGATGAGGTAGCCTTCAATTCAACTCTTGTGTTGTGAAACATGTAGTAGTACTCAACTGGAGGCTATAGGATACATATAGCCTAAAGAACATTTGGCATCCTCTTGTGAGCCACCTACGATAGGGTTGCACCATTGCTATGGTGATAAATTTTGGTGTGTTTGTTTTATGTTTTACAGTTTGTTTTTTTCTAAATTATTGAGCATTATTATCCAATTTGGTGCCTCCTAAAAAATAATGTTGTGGGGAGTACAAGCACTAAAGTAGCGGTTGGTTCTTGAAAAAGGGTTTGTGGTAATCTAAGAAACCACCAAAGTGTAGTAGAAACCTCTTACACCCTCCAAGTTTGTGGTCAACTTGTAGCAAAAAACCATATGGGTTTGTGGTAATCCAAAAAACCATCAATGGTGTTAGTAGAGATATGTGTTCTCATCACTTTAAAGTTTTTGGTAATCCTATAATGAAAAACCTAGGTGCCACTAAGACCTTAAAGCCAAAATGATGGCATACCACCTCAAAAAGTGAATAGGCTACATGGACATCTACATAGACACATCTAGATGGACATTTTTAGGCTAGAAAGGCCTTTGTATAGTATTGGTTAGGCCCCAAGAGTTAATTTTTTATTTTATTAGAGGCATCCTTTAAGAGAATTGACTCATCCTTGAGTGTGCAAAATGAGCAAACTTAGATCACACGTTGCATGAGAATTGTGAGGGTTAAATATGAACTATTAGTTCCTACACATGAAAGGATGAGTCCTATAAGAAATTCTAGGAGGATTTTATCTAAATTGATATGAATGAGATGTAGTAATGAGGTTTCTCTCATGGCTAAATCTCTTGTAATGGGATAAAATTTGGTTAGTGGAGGTTGTATAATCTGAATCATCATCACAATTGATGAACCATTTATGTGAACACATTTGGATGAGAATTTTAAGGCTATAATGATATTTATCAAGTCTTGGTTAGGCCTTGAGATTTAAATTTATAGCTGATAGAAGGCATCCCTTAAGATAATTCAATGGTCCCTACATGTGTAAAATGAGTGAAATTCCATCACACATTGCATGAGAACCGTGAGGGCCAGAGATGAACCATCAACTCTTACACATGCAAGAATGAGTCCTATAAGAAATATTGGAAGGATTTTATCTAAATTAATATGGATGAGACATATAAATGAGGCTTATTTTGAGGCAAAATCTCTTATAATGGGCCAAAATTTTGTCAATAGGGGCCATAAAATCTGAATCATCAGCCCAATTAATGAACTGTCTATGTAGACATGTTTAGATAGGTATTTTAGGCTATAATAACCATTATCCTATCTTGATAGGCCCATAAAAATTAAGGTTAAAGTTTATTAAAGGCATCCCTTAAGAGAATTAAATCATCCCCAAGTATGAAAAATGATAAACTTCCATTGTGCATTGCAAGAGAATCATGAGGGTTAGAGATGAACCATCAGCTCCTACACATATAGGGATGAGTCATATAAGAAAGTACAAGAGGATTTTATCTAAATTGAGATGGATGAGACATGGAAATGGGATTTATCTCATATCTAAATATCTCATAATGGGCCAAAAGTTGGTCAGTGAGGGTTGTATATTTTGACTCATCAACCTAATCGATGAACTGTCTTCATGGATACATCTAGATGGGCATTTTTAGGCTAGCAAAACATTTATCTAGTCTTGGTTGGGCCTCAAGAGTGAAAATTACATTTGAATAGAGGAATAACTTAAATGAATTCACTCATACCTAAATGTGTGAAATGAGTGAACTTCAGTCATGCATTGCAGGAGAACCATGAGGGATAGAGATGAACCATTAGCTCCTACACATATATGGAAAAGTTCTCTAAGAAATTATAGGAATATTTTATATAAATTGAGAAAAAAATATGAAAAAATTAGGTTTATCTCATAGCCAAATCTTTTATAACATGTTAAAAGTTGGTTAGTGAGGACTGTATATTCTGACTCGTCAACCCAATCGATGAACCGTCTATGTAAAAAGATCAAGATATGCAATTTTAGGCTACAACAACATTTATATAGTCTTGATGGGACCTAGTTAATTAATGTTTTAGTTAACTGGAGGCATCATTTAAGATAATTTTATTGTCCCTGAGTGTGCAAAAAAATAAAACTTCTATTGTGCATTGTAGTAGAATCGTGAGGGCTAGAGGTAAATTGTTAGCTCTTACATATGTAGGGATGAGTTCTCTAAGAAACTTTAATAGGATTTTATATAAACCAAGATGAATGAGATATATCAATGAGGGTTATATCATATCCAAATCTCTTATAACATGCCAAAATTTGGTCAGTGAGGGCCATATATTTTGACTCATCAACCTAATCAATGAATGATATATACATACACATCAGGATAAGAATTTCTAGGCTACAATGACAATTATTTAACCTTTATGAGCCCCAAGAAATGAAGGTTGAAGTTTATCAAAGGCATCCCTTAAGATAATCCAATCATCCCCAAGTGTACAAAAAGAGCAAAATTCCATAATGTGCTGCAAGAGAACCGTGATGGATAGAGACAAACTGTTAGATCCTACACATGCAAATATGAGTCCTCTAAAAGAGCATAGATAAGAATATTTTTTTTTCTTGAAAGGATAAATAGAGATAAGGTGAAAAATTATTTTCTTAAGGTATATGAAATTAATATAAATTGTTTTATATTCTCTTTATTTCAAGAAGATAATCTTCTCTACTAACGACACCAACCACATGAAGGTAGAAGCTCATCTAGTGCCACTAACCTAAATTTAAATTATTAGTAAAAAATTTAATAAAAAATAAACGCATAATTATAAAGTAGTTGAAAATTAAAATACATTAAATCAAATAAATTTACTATATTAATTTGAAATACTAGATAAACTTACTAATTTAGTCTAACATACCTTCAATATCAGCTCTGTTTACAAGTTTTTCAAGAATCACTTCATGATCAGATTCATGAACTTTACACAAAGTTATATTGTGAGGCTTTCTATGATATTTGATAATTTGAATATTTATAGAAATAACCAGGTTTGAATAATGAAGCACCATCCTGTGTGTTTTAAAGTCCTCAAATAACAATTTTTTTTATTTTTTTATGTAGTACGTATAAAGACAAGTTTTGGTAACCACTACAGATCTAGTGGGATAAATTATCTCTTCTCCATCCATAAAATTTGTGGTTAATTTTTTTTCCTCTACACAATAACACAAGTAGTAGTCTATTCCCTCATCATTTTTCTTAGGTGCAATGACTGCAAAAACATGCCCTATATTTAAAGTATAATCAAATTGTAAGCACATCTAGGAAAAAATAAAAATATCACTAGTATATAAGGTTCCATATTTAATTAGATAATAAATTCTACCTAGATGCACAAAATCTGAGATGTGATCAAAGTCAATTGATGATGCCATTTCATAATTTGTCAATTGTTAGAGTGAATGGATACTCTCTATAGGTGATATGGGTCTATAATACCATTTGTCAACCCATTATTTTGAATCACATTAATTCCAATTAAATTCCATACATGAGGAACAATAAAATGCCATATCCCTATTATACATAGTCAATGAACTTGAATTTAAGATTTTAATGGAGTGAAAAACACATAATCTAGGTACTATAATGCAATATTCATACATTGACTTATGTTGTTCCTTTATTAACCAAAAGAATCTTCGTACATGAGAATGTTTATTTGATCCATGAAAAATATTTTCAATACACCAAGTCACAATACTTGTAGCATCAATTAAATTATCACCATCCTTGTGCTTTTCTTTCTCTCTTTGAAGGGCTCTTTTTACACTGCACTAGCACCATCATGTTCCCATTTTTAATGCCCAACCTCAAAGAAGCTCCAAAAATGTTGAATGTCATTCTTCTTATGAATTATGCTTAACTAGTAAAACATTCAAGAATTTTTAAATATCCTTACACAATTGTCTAACCAAATGTAGTGTGTATCAAATACGATTTCTTTTGCATTCATTTTCATATAAAATATCTCAAAATACCCTGGACAAACTCTAGAGAATGTGATCTATCATCATTCTTATAAAAATGGCACTCCCTAAAAATATTTACATTGTCATCTATGGTATTAAGTGCATGTCTGAATGTAATATGAAAAAAAATTCCAACTTGAATTGAATCATAATATCGGGATTAAACCTCATTCTTCGGTTGTAGTGTGTAGTTTTGACTAAAATTCATAACCGAAATAATGGTGCAAACTAGGAAGTTGTCCTTGCATGCTTTGAATTGATTATCTAGCCATTTTGATTTATGTGTGTGTCTTTCATATTGGTAGATAATATTATTTTTGAATTCAAACATGAAATCACATACATAAACTTTGGTTGTAACCAATTCATATATTGATGACTCTTTTCCATCTTTTAACACATTCTTAACAGATTTATACTTCAAATAATCAACTAGTTGCTTTCTAAATTCAGTGAAATGTCTTCATTTAAATAACTCATCAAATTTGACAAACCACCATAACTATTACATTTTCCCTCTAAACATTGTTTGGAATAAAAAAAACTATCCCTTAGATCTTTGAGAAAAAAGACCTTGAATTAATTCTCTTGATATTTTAAGTGGGGAAGACACCATACATTCTTGAAAAATCTCGTCATTATGTAAAGTACAACATATATGATGAAAAATATCAAAATCCATATCAAATTTAACATGTACCATAAAATAACATGTGTTGTATGCTCGATTGATTTTAAAATATAAATGCTTGCACATCTCAAATGACCTTTGGCTAATTATCAATTAGCCATTAAATTTTCAATAAACTTTTTATAAAATTCTATTTGCATCATGTATAAAAAATGTTTTGCATGTGGCTCATAATTTTTTGATCCTTTTCTTATTTTAAAAACATATTTTACATTAAATAAGACCCTTGTGTTATCGTGCCAAAAAAATTCAATCAATTATTTTGTTCCTTCAACTAATACCTTATCTTTTCATGAGAGTCTACCACTAAACACCCAACAATCCATGAGTGAAGGGTCATCAAGACTTGTTCTTAGTTTTAAAAAAAATATTAGATTTTTTCTATTTAAATTTAAGGATTTACTTATTTTATTTATAATTTGATCTTTAGATGTTGACTTACTCACTATAGATTCCATTATTACTCATCTTGCCATTTTACTATCTTTATTCTAACTTTTATTTCCTATTGCCTCAAATGCATTAAATAGATTATTTACTATTGTACTATTTCTTCCATCCATGTTTAATATTATTAACCCCAAATTATGCATCATAGGGTGCATTTTTCACATTTTCATTATATAAATAGTTTACATCATTTTGTATGGATTTTATTCTTAAATGCATAGTTTTATACACTTTGAGCATGACATTGAACTGATGTTTTTGACATTTTACCTTCTATAGGTTCTTTTATTTTTTCATATATTTCAACCAAATACTTTAGTGTTTATTTTATTATCCTTGGAGGTGTGGGTGCAGGAGCAATATTTTATATTAAATTAGGTGGTGTTAACACTTCAACCATAGTAGGGACAATAAAGGGTTGACTATCTATAGTATTCCCTATAAGCAAATTAAATTCCTCTTCATTGGGAGACACATGATTGAGGTTCATTATTTGATGTTGATTATCATCATACTGAAAAAATTCGTTATGAATGGAGATTTCATTATATTGTTTTTGTCCATATGTTTCATCATTCATTACAAATTCATTACTTACGTGCTCTACATTTTGAATTTCATCTTCAAATAAAGATTGATTTAGTTCTCTTATCTCATTTGAAGACATATGTAAACTAAATTATATATAATTGGGCATGTTATTTTCATTATAATTATTATGTGGTGTAGAAGAAGAGCCTTCACCTTGCCTAGAAGCCCTTATGGATGCTCTCCTATCTACTTGTCTTTTTCTTTATTTTTCTCTTTTCTCTTCAATTTTCTCATTTATTAGCTCTTTGATTGGTCATTTGGGATGAATTACTGACCCCATTATTTATCTAGCCAAAATAAGACAATTGTAGATTTAAACTTGAAGAATTTGTAGTGATTCAAACAAAATAAATGAACAATTCACAAAATTCACGTAATTGCAGTAAAAAAACTAGTTTGTAATTTGGAATATATATATATATATATATATATATATATATGACTCATTTTCATGAGAAAGAAAATGGAATTCTTGAATTAAAAATGGAATGCATTCTTTTAAAATAATGCACACCCTTTGGGATCCAAAAAACAATGGGCATAAACATTTAAGATACCCAAAGTAGTTGTGCAAAGGGAATATGCTCTCTTCATATTTAGATTTTTTCATAATTCCCCTCTAATTTTGCCTTAGTTTTAGGCCTAGGGGGTCTCTAACCTAGCTAAATTTTTTTTATGGACCAGCTAAGGGGATTTATAAGAAATTTAGGGGTTTTTTTCCTTTTTATCAACACATTTGATCAAGCAGTTTTTATTATTTAAAAAAAAAATTATATGTGTTTGTAGAGGGGAAAGCATAATTTTTAAATATATTATCATCAAAAATTCCCTTATAAATTTTTTAATGTTAATCAAAAGCTTATAAAAATTATATCTCAACAATCTACACATTGCCAACTATGCTTTAAAAAAAAATTGATTTTCATGAAGTTAAGGTCAAAATGTTGTGTTCGTACACTTGTAGTTTTGATTTTATAGCTGTCTTGAATTGTAAAATTATTTAAAAATTATATATTTAATAAAATATTAATAAAAAATATTCTCAACAATCTTCAACATTTCACCTATATATATATATATATATATATATATATATATGAAATTTAATATCAAAATTTAATCGTTTACTCAAAAAAAGTGTAATCTTATAGATGCAATTTCCTTATATTTTTACAAAAACATGACCAACCTATTGTCATAAATGTATCTATTATGCACACTTTTATCATTTGGGTATTGGAAAAAATTATATATTATATAACTACATTAAAAATTTCACAATTCATGTTTTTAATTCATTACACATCAAGATGATATTTTGCAACTTGAGAATGAACTATATTGTCTAAACTCTCATAAAAAAATCAATACTGACAAATAGACATAAAATGTCAGTACTGCAAGAAGAAAGGTCATACATCATGGGATTTTTATGTTCAAACAAAATATGTTCTCAAAGGGAACTCAAGCAAAGTGAAGCTAATATTACTCAAGTAGAACATCCACTAGATACTGATGAAAGTGAAAAGTCAGGTGATGAGGTAGCCTTCAATTCAACTCTTATGTTTTAAAACATGTAGCAACACTCAAACGAAGGCAGGAGGATACATAGAGCGTAGAGGACATTTGACATCCTCTTGTGAGTCACCTATGATAGGGTAACACCATTGCTATGGTGAAAAATTTTGGTGTGTTTGTTTTACTTTTTATAGTTTGTTTTTTTAATAAATTATTAAGCATTATTATCCAGTTTGGTACATCCTAAAAAATAATGTTATGGGGTGTAAAATAACTAAAGTAGTGGTTTGTTCTTAGAAAAGGATTTGTGGTAATCTGAGAAACCACCAAAGTGTAGTAGAAACCTCCCACACCCTCCAAGTTCATGGTCAACCTATAGCAGAAAACCATATGGGTTTGTGGGAATCCAAAAAACCATCAAAGGTGTTAGTAGAGAGATGTGTTCTTATCACTCCTAGGTTTTTGGTAATCCTATAAGGAAAAACCAAGGTGCCACCAAGACCTTGAAGCCACAAAGATGGCATGCCACCTCAAAAACTGAATAGGCTACATGGAGAGTGTAAATATTTTTATAGTGTTTGTAATAAAGAGGGGACCACTATTAAGAAATATGGTGTTTGTAGAAATAATGTAATAAAGGGGGGATTGTTGGAAAATTTTGATAATATTGCATTGTTTAAATATGATGATTAATGCTTAGTTAGCACAATCTGTTATAGTGCTATTTAGAGTGATTAGATAGTGTTAGTTACATGTTTAGATGGCAACTAAGGTGTTATAGTAGTTAGGTGATCAGATGGTAGTTATAGGTTTTGTAACTATCATTTATCTTGTATATATTTGCCTTTGTTGATTAATAAAACCATTGAAGCATTTTGAATAATTTTACTTCAAATTCACTCATCCCTGAGTGTGTAAAATGAGCAAACTTCAGTCACATGTTATATGAGAACCGTGAGGGATAGAGACAAACTATCAATTCCTACACATGTAGATATGAGTCTTATAAGGAATTCTTAGAGGATTTTATCTAATTTGAGATGGATGAAACATATTAATGAGGTTTTTTTCATGGCCAAATCTCTTAGAATAGGTCAAAATTGGTCAGTGGAGGTCATTTAATCTGAATCATTATCTCAATCAATGAATCATCTGCATGAACACATCTAAATTGGCATTTTTAGGCTAGTATAACCTTTGTCTAATTTTAGTCAGGCCTTAGAAGTGAAAGTTATAATTAGTCAGAGGCATCCCTTAAGAGAATTCACTCATCCTTGAGTGTGTAAAATGAGCAAACTTTGATCATGCATTGCATGAGAATTGTGAGGGCTAAAGATGAATTGTTACCTCTTACATGTGCAGAAAAAGTCCTATAAGAAATCCTAGGATAATTTTATCTAAATAAACATGGGTGAGACATAGAAACAAGGTTTATCTCACATCTAAATCTCTCAGAATGGATCAAAAGTTGATCAGTTGGGGCTGTACAATCTGACTCATCAGCCCAATCAAGACACATCTAGATGGAAATTTTTAGGCTAGAAAGGCCTTTGTCTAGTATTGGTCAGGACCCAAGAGTGAAAGTTATATTTGATTGGATGCATCCTTTAAGAGAATTGATTCATCCTTGAGTGTACAAAATGATCAAACTTGGATCACATGTTTCATGAGAATTGTGAGGGTTATATATGATCTATTAGTTCCTACACATGAAAGGATGAGTCCTCTAAAAAATTATAGGAGGATTTTATCTAAATTGATATGAATGAGATGTAGAAATGAGGTTTTTTTCATGGTCAAATCTCTTAGAATGGGCCAAAAGCTGGTTAGTGGGGATTGTAGAATCTGAATCATCATCATAATTGATGAACCATTTATGTGAACACATCTGGATGAGAATTTTAAGGCTGCAATGATATTTGTTGAGTCTTGGTTAAGCTTTGAGAGTGAAATTTTTAGCTAAACAGAGGCATCCATTAAGAGAATTTAGTGGTCCCTGAATATGTAAAATGAGTAAACTTCCATCACACATTGCATGAGAACCGTGAGGACTAGAGATGAACCAGCTACTCTTACACATGTAGGAATGAGTCTTATAATAAATATTGGAAGGATTTTATCTAACTCAAGATGGATGAGACATAGAAACGAGGTTTATTTTGAGGCCAAATCTCTTAGAATGGGCTAAAATTTGGTTAATAGGGGCCATAAAATCTAAATCATCAGCCAAATCAAGGAACTGTCTATGTAGACATGCTTAGATAGGTATTTTTAGGCTATAATAGCCATTGTCCAATATTGATGGGCCCTTAAAAATGAAGGTTATAATTTATTGAATGCATCCCTTAAGAGAATTCAATCATCCCCAAGTGTGCAAAATGAGCAAACATCCATTGTGCATTACAAGAGAATCATGAGGGCTAGAGATGAACCATTAGCTCTTACACATACATGGATGAGTCATATAATAAAGTACAAGAGGATTTTATCTAACTTGATATGGATGAGACATGGAAATTAAGTTTATATCATATCCAAATATCTCATAATGGGCCAAAAGTTGGTCAGTGAGGGTTGTATATTTTGACTCATCATCCTAATCGATGAACTGTCTTCATGAATACATCTAGATGGGTGTTTTTAGGGTAGAAAAACATTTATCTAGTCTTGGTTAGGCCTCAAGAGTGAAAGTTAGATTTGACTAGAGGCATCCCTTAAGAGAATTCACTCATCCCTAAATGTGCATAATGAGTGAACCTCAGTCATGCATTGCAGGAGAACCATGAGGGATAGAGATGAACCATCAGCTCCTACACATATAGGGACAAGTTATATAAGAAATTATAGGAATATTTTATATAAATTTAGACAAAAAATATGAAAATATTAGGTTTATCTCATATCTAAATCTTTTAGAACATGCTAAAAGTTGGTCAGTGAGGACTGTATATTCTGACTCATCAACCCAATCAATGAACTGTCTATGCAAAAACATTGAGATATGCACTTTTAGGCTACAATAACAATTGTATATTTTTGATGGGCCCTATATAATTAAATTTGTAGTTTATTTTAGGCATCCTTTAAGAGAATCCACTCATCCCTGAGTGTGCAAAAAAATAAAACTTCTGTTGTGCATTGTAGGAGAATCGTGAGGACTAGAGGCAAACTGTGAGCTCTTACATATGTAGGGATGAGTTCTCTAAGAAAGTTTGATAGGATTTTATGTAAATTGATATGAATGAGATATATCAATTAGGTTTTTATCATATCCAAATATCTTATAACATGCCAAAATTTGGTCAATGAGGGCCATATATTCTGACTTATCAACCTAATCGATGAACTATATATACATACACATCTAGATAAGAATTTTTAGGCTATAATTCCCATTATTTAACCTTGATGGGAACCTAAAAATGAAGGTTTAATTTGATCAAATGTATCCCTTAAGATAATCCACTCATCCCCAAGTGTATAAAAAGAGTGAACTTCCATCATGTGCTGCAAGAGAACAGTGATGAATAGAGACAAACCGTTAGATCCTACACATGCTCAGATGAGTCCTCTAAGAGAGCATAGATAAGAATATTTTTTTGTTTTCTTGAAAGGATAAATATACATAAGGTGAAAAATAATTTTTTTAAGGTATATGATATTAATATAAATTGTTTTAACTTCTCTTTATTTCAAGAAGATAATCTTCTCTACTAATGACACCAACCACATGAAGATGGATGCTCATCTAGTGCCACTAACCTAAATTTAAATTATTAGTAAAAAAATTAATAAAAAATAAACACATAATTATAAATTAATTGAAAATTAAACTACAATAAATCAAATAACTTTACTATATTAATTTGAAACACTAGATAAAATTACTAATTTAGTCTAACGTACCTTCAGGATTAGCTCTATTTGAAAGTGTTTTAAGAATCACTTCATGATCAGATTCATGCACTTTCCACAAATTTATATTGTGAGGCTTTCTATGATATTTTATAATTTGAATATTTGTAGTAATAACCAGGTTTGAATAATGAAGCACTATCATGTGTGTTTTAAAGTCCTCAAATAAAAATTGTTTTATTTTTTTATGATAGTACCTATGAAGACAAGTTTTAGTAACCACTACAGATCTAGTGGGATATATTATCTCTTCTCCATCCATAAAATTTATGGTTAATTTTTTTTGCCTCTACACAACAACACAAGTAGTATTCTATTCCCTCATTATTGTTCTTAGGTGCAATGAATACAAAAACATGCCCTATATTTAAAGTAAAATAAAATTGTAAGGACATCTAGGAAAAAATAAAATATCACTAATATATAAGGTTGTATATTTAATTAAATAATAAATTCTATCTGGATGCACAAAATTTGAGATGTGATTAAAGTCAATTGATGATGCCATTTCATAATTTGCCAATTATTAGACTGAATAGATACTCTCTATAGGTGATATGGGTCTACAATACCATTTGTCAACCCATTATTTTGACTCACATTCATTCCAATTAAATTACATACATGAAGAACAAAAACATGCCATATCCCTATTATAAATAGTCAATGAACTTAAATTTGAGGTTTTAATGGAGTGGAAAACACACAATCTAGGTACTATAATGTAATATTTATACATTGAGTTATGTTGTTCCTTTATTAACCAAAAGAATCTTCGTACATGAGAATGTTTATCTAATCCATGACAAATATTTCCAATACACCAAGTCACAATACTTGTAACATTGATCAAATTAGTACCATCCTTTTGCTTTTCTTGCTCTCTTTTAAGGTATCATTTTACACATGCACTATCACCATCATGTTCCCATTTTCAATGCCCAACCTCAAAGAAGCTCCAAAAATGTTGAATGCCATTCTTCTTATGAATTATGCTTAACTAGTAAAATATTCAAGAATTTTTAAATTTCCTTACATAATTATTTGAACAAATGTAGTGCGTATCAAATATGATTTATTTTGCATTTATTTTCATATAAAATATATATAAATAAACTAGACAAACTCTGGAGAATGTATTCTATCATCATTCATATAAAAATAGTACTCCCTCAAAATATTTATGTTGTCATCTGTGTTATTAGGTGCATGTCTGAATGTAATATGTAAAAAAATTCCAACTTGAATTGAATTATAATATTGGAATTGAACCTCATTCTTTTGTTGTAGTGTGTGGTTTGACCAAAATTCATAACCAAAAAAATGGTTCCAACTAGGAAGTTGTCCTTGCATGCTTTGAATTGATTATATAACCATTTTTATTTATGTGTGTGTCTTGCATATTGGTAGATAATATTATTTTTGAATTCAAACATGAAATCACATACATAAGCTTTGTTTGTAACCAATTGATATATTGATGACTCTTTTCCATCTTCTAACACATAATAGATTTATACTTCAAATAATCAACTAGTTGCTTTCAAAATTCAGTGAAATATCTTCATTTAAATAACTCATCAAATTTGACAAACCACCATAACTATTACATGTTCCCTCTAAAGATTGTTTGGAAAAAAACCTATCCCTTTGATCTTTGAAAAAAAAACCTTGAATTAATTCTCTTGATATTTTAGGTGGGGAAGACACCATACATTCTTACAAAATCTCGTCATTATGTAAAGTACAACGTATATGATAAAAAAATTAAAATGAATATCAAATTTAACATGTACCATAAAATAACATGTGGTGTATGCTCGGTTTATTTTAACATAGAAATGCTTGCACATCTCAAATGACCTTTGGCTAATAATCAATTAGCCATTAAATTTTTCAATAAACTTTTTATAAAATTCTATTTGCATCATGTATAAAAAATGTTTTGCATGTGGCTCATAATTTTTTGATCCTTTTCTTATTTTAAAAACATATTTTACATTAAAATATACCCTTATGTTGTCATGCCAAAAAATTTCAATCAATTATTTTGTTCCTTCAACTAATACCTTATCTTTCCATGAGAGTCTACCACAACTAAACACCCAACAATCCATGAGTGAAGTGTCATCAAGCCTTGTTCTTATTTTTAAAAAAATTATTAGATTTTTTCTATTTAAATTTAAGTATTTACTTATTTTATTCATAATTTGATCTTTAGATGTTGACTTACTCACTATAGATTCCATTATTACTCATCTTGCCATATTACTATCTTTATTCTAACTTTTATTTCCTATTGCCTTAAATGCATTAAATAGATTATTTACTATTTTACTATTTATTCCATCCATGTTTAATATTATTAACCCCAAATTATGCATCATAGGGTGAATTTTTTACATGTTCATTAGTTGAATAAATAGTTGACATCATTTTGTATGGATTTTATTCTTAAATGCATAGTTTCATACACGTTGAGCATGATGTTGAACTGATGTTTTTGACATTTTAACTTCTATAGGTTATATTATTTTTTCATCTATTTCAACCAAATACTTTAGTGTTCATTTTATTATCCTTGGAGGTGTGGGTGTAGGAGCAATATTTTGTATTAAATTAGGTGGTGTTAACACTTCAACCATAGTAGGGACAATAAAGGGTTGACTATCTATAGTATACCCTATAAGCAAATTAAATTCTTCTTCATTGGGAGACACATGATTTAGGTTCATTATTTGATGTTTATTATCATCATACTGAAAGAACTCATTATGAATGGATATTTCATTATATTGTGTTTGTCCATATGTTTCATCATTCATTACAAATTCATTACTTATGTGCTTTACATTTTGAATTTCATCTTAAAATAAAGATTGATTTAGTTCTCTTATCTCATTTTAAGACATATGTAAACTAAATTAAATATAATTGGGAATGTTATTTTCATTAGAATTATTACTTGGTGTAGAAGAAGATCCTTCACCTTGCCTAGAAGCCCTTATGGATGCTCTCCTATCTGCTTGTCTTTTTCTTTCTTTTCTCTTTTCTCTTCTCTTTTCTCATTTATTAGCTCTTTTATTGGTCATTTTAGATGACATCTTGGCCCCATTATTTATCTATTCCAAAATAAGACAATTATAGATTTAAACTAGAACAATTTGTAGTGATTCAAACAAAATAAATGAACAATTCACCAAAATCACATAGTTGTAGTAAAAAAACTAGTTTGTAATTTGCAAAAAACAAAACAAATGACTCATTTTCATGGGAAAGGAAAATGGAATTATTGAATTAAAAATGGAATTCATGCTGTCTAGGTTATCCATATATTTTTATCATTTTTTAAATCACATAATGATATTTATAATATCATAAGGATAACTAGCTAATGTTCTCAACCATTAATAATATAAACTGGTTAGTCTGCATATAGTAGTACCAAGACAACTCACTCAAATTTTTGTTTTCAAAAATATTAAAAATTGTGAATACAATGGCACATCATAAATGCATAGTAACATTAATAATTCAATGATATGATTTTAATTCATCATAAGCAACAAATTAAGCTAACACATAATAAAGTATGTGTAAATAGTTATCTAAATATAAATAGCATCAAAAATGCACTAACACTATCCATTAAACTATGTATATAATGAGTGTTATTTAACATGGTGTGTGTAGGGTTCTATCCATTCCTATGTCATCCCAAAACAACTCTATTTACATCACCCTCTCCAATTATACTCTCCTTTTATCATGCTTTGAGGGATGAATATTTCCTATGTCCAAGTCATGACAAGTAGGTAGTTATTCCATAACACCATGACATGTATATCATAAAGTACTACTAAATGACAAGTCAACATGATCACAATGTAAATAATATACAATAAAACTAACTCATAGAAATGAAATCATGAATCCAAGATAATATTCAACTATCCTATAACAACATATGACTTAGAACTTAGATAATATTCAAATCAAATTATCAACCATAAAAATCCCTAGATAATTAGGTAAATTTGCTTATTAATAAATTGACATGTAACACCATTCCCATTGATGTTTCCTAAATTACATTATCTCTATCAAGATTTATATGATCTTAGATTTTTTTTAAAAATAGAGTAGAAGTAGAAACATAAAAAAAATCAATAAATGGATTACACAAGTTGTTCCTAAATTAGTCCTTAATACTCCATTAGACACGTTCTTTATTATTATTTGGTCTATATAAATCAAAATTTACATGTCTAATAAAATAATTTAATAACCTTTTTCCAAATGAACCATTTTTTCCTAAGATGCCAATTAAATTAGGGCATTAGTGAATATTGAGGACTAGTTTAAAAATATCTTGTGTAGTCAAGTTGTAATTTATTTGTTCAAGGCTTATACTCATGCTATTTTTTAAATAGTAAGGTTGTTGTTTATAGGTTGTGTAATTATAGATAATGTGGGTTTTTTCATTGGGAAACATCAATGGGAATAGGAATATTAGGTGGTATGTAATGGATTGGTATTTAAAGTTTCTTAATACTTTCTTCCCATTCTACCAATATTATGTGTACTATAAAAACATATTTGAATGAAATCAAGATTCCATTATAGTTTAGATAAGACAAGCACTCTTTTATTAGTCAATATCACTAAAATGATTATTATCATGGATTTTATCATATTTCCATAAATTCAATGGTAATTAACAAGATAGTGAAACCATTGCTATCATTTTTAAGAGTATAGATCATCATGTCACATGTAATGCCTGGTAGAATATATACAATAAGGATCACATCATTCATAATGAGAATGAGTATGAGATGAACATAGAGGCTTTTCTATGTCTATGGATCCCTATCTCTCTTCATGTTGTTTTTATTCAAGAGAAGATTAATATTTAAATGGTATGAGGTGGAGAAGAAAGGTGGCTATAAAAAAACTTAATAAAAAATTGGAATATGATAGAAGAGAATAAAATCAAGTGTGGATTATAAATATTACCTACAAACCATTACAAATAATATCTAGGATAGTGTAGATAAATGGAAATATTACATAATATTGTGTGATTGTAATGATAAGTAGGAAACAAAAAATGGGTAGCACATTGATGATGGTGAAGAATATAGAAATACGAATAAACAAAAATGGATGGGGAGAATGATCTATAAAAATAACAAAATATTCATAATTTTAGTATAAATTTATATCCTCCCATTATCGAAAAGGTTAAACCTATTTTGGTTTAATATCCTTCACCAATTTATAAGATCAACTATATTATGAGAGAAATTAAATTGGATCTCTAAGATAATATAACTAAACTTATGGAGAATATGAATATTTTTTAATCCTAAAGTGAAATTATGATTTATATAAATGAGGCTCTTATCTCATTTAAAACTAATAACATCAAGTTCATTAATTAAGTAAATAAGGTTGTTTTGGATCTCTCATTTTATCTAGAGAACATGGTGATCACTCTCAATATATTGGAAAGAGAGGTGAAAAATGCCAATGGAGAAACCAAGATGTTGTAGAATGTCATAAAAATGGTTAATAAGTCTTGGGAAGACCTCTCCAATTTGAAGTATACATCACTAGTATGCCTAAGATGTTAACTA
>JARHVA010002920.1:875000-922500 GCA_037957365.1 Torreya grandis | reverse complement strand
TTAGTGTCTAGAGCTCTAGAAACACCAGAAATAGAATCTAAGGACTATTCTAAAATCATATTCCAACCTAATTTCTTCTTGTTTCAGATCCAACACTAGGTTATCATCAAAATCAACTAAGTATATTACTTATTTGTCCTTTCCATACATAGTTTAGTTTTAGTTTCTATATTTAGCCTATTCTTAGCATAAGAGATATAGTGTATGTTTATATCTAATTTTAGCACCCAATTGACCTATTTTAGATCTTATTATCACACTTGTACATTATCATTTATATTTTATTAACATTATCCACCCAAAGTAGGATCCCCATCTAATTTAGGGTTAAAATTTTGGTGAACCTAGGTCTTAGTATTTTTTTTCATGAAACTTCTAGAATATTCTAACAACTTGTTGATTTTTAAAATTTATAATTTGCTAACATTTGTTTCAAAATTTAGTTTGTTTTCAAAATACAAATAATACACCAACAAAATTGATCACTCTTTAGAGTTTGTGTGTCTCTCATATCATGTTCTCATTTTGCAATTTATAACATTTAAAATGGATAAGGAGGAACCTCTTACATATCTTAACCCTAATGAGATTAATATATATCATCCCTCTAACCAAGTTCATACTAACACATTTCAAATAATAAGGTGGCTCATCCTATTCTAAAGAAATAGGGTAACCAAACAATTGTTCCTTGATGGTACATATATGCATGCTCAATTTGATATATCTAAGATTTATATTTGTTAAACCATATAATATCAAATTTTCAATAAGATCAAGTTAATAAAAGGGTTACAAAAATAAAACCATTCTTTAAATTCAAATTTCATTTTATTACAAAATCATATTTCATATATAAATAATCCTACATATGGTATTATGAATCATGTGTTTTCATCTATGCATACCAATTATGTGCCTAATAATAATCAATCTTGGAATTCAAAACTAAATTCACCAAATGATAATTATTCTAAAAGTGAACAAAATCCTACTAAGAGGTTAAGTGAGATTACAAAGGAGATGCTTAGAAACAATTTGATAAATATACCTCCTCTGCATTCCTTATGAAGATCTAAATAATATTATGCATATCATAAAATTCATGGTAACCATACTGATTATTTTATTACATTGAAAATAAATATAAAATAAGGAAACATGTCTAATGAATAAAAATGGGTGCCAAAAGATTCTCCAAACCAATAGGATAAACCTTTACCAAACCCACCTCAATATTTAAATGATCTATCATTAATTTTGAATGATCCTTCACATAATGTGAAATTTTTGAATGTCCTAAACTCTCCAAAAGATATACCAAATATTCCTAAGAATGATCCAAAGTAATAAATATTGAAAGAATAATAAAAAATGGTAATGTTACAGAATGATCAAAATGCATATTTTTATAATGAGGAATATAAGATGTATAATGTCCTTTCAATTTATATCCCACAACTTACCAATGATGAAAATAAACAAGAAAAAATAATTTCCAAGAAAAAAGCTCCAACTTATGGTGCAATTGGTTTTTCATACACAGATACCCAAATTGTCAAACCATCTATTTAGAAGACATTTATTCAAAAAAAAAAAAAAAACCCAACCCATCTTGATAATATCTTTTAATATTAGTTTCTAGTTTGATATTAATGATGGTACACATTGGCCTATCCCTTCTATTCCTTTATGTGATCAAATTTTTCTATGTGCTTCAATGATACATCTACCTAAACATTTCCTTATATATGTTATAGGGTTCAATTCATAGATTATACAATTATCTTATCCTTTTAAGGTGAGGTAACTACCAATTATTATATATCCCTCACCTCAAAGTGGGGGCATATTACTTTGGGCATGCCAAACGGGCATGGATTCCACACATTCATAGTTTTTAGATTCAATAGGAGGCATGCTTTGGAAGCATATTCTTCACACCTATTTAGTATTTAACATATTGAGATTAATGTGGGGGCATGCTTTGTAAACATGTTCTCCACATTAGTAATTATATCAATTTTTAGATTTATCCATATACAGTGTGGGCATGCTTTGGAAGCATTTTCTTCATACTTACATAGTTTTTTTGAATTGGCAAAAATACACATTTATATGATTCAAATTCATAGTTTTGGTAGAATTATATATGTTGGTATCACTGTCATACACAATTTAATCATGATGTATATATAATGTACATATACTATGTAATTTATGCCTAATATTTTAAAATCCAAATCATTTTTAGATTCTAAAACTCTTTTATGAAATGTTACCACATTATAGACTATTACATCATGATACCCTGATTGAGCTTTTACAAAATTTATTGAGATAATCTACTACATCAGTTGGTTTAATTTTTGGAATGGTTGAGGTGATTAAATCACTCAATCTTTCCAAGTTTTTAAGTTGGAATTGATTGTATCATCTAACCTCACTAGGTTGTAATTATGATTGGGTTACACGTTTGAGCTAATATCAACTTCTAGGTGGTAACTCACCTTTGCTCCAAGGTTGGGGGCATGTGACTTCTAATCTCTCTCTTCAACTCTCTCTATATCCTTGTATATATTCACTTTCAATATTTACTTATATTTATCCTAATCTCAATTTCATAACCTTACAATGATACATCTTTTTCAAATCAACTTTCCAATAGGCAAAGTGGTTACATCAACACACAAATATACTCCTAAACCTTGCTATTTCAATTTTAATATATTTAAATTACTTTCAATTCCATATTATATAAAATTATTACATACTATAACATACTCTTGGTTTCAAGTTAGTCATCAACAAATCACTCAAGTTGGTGACACATAAATACAAGGTGTGTTATACACACCCAAGTATGCATTCATTTCTTTTAAACTATAAATTTTATTATTAGATTAAAGTGGGGGTGGGGGAATTTAGATAATATTTATGGATTACATAGCACCTTACTCTTATACACTTGGAAAATGCAGACCTTGGTTGTTCCTCTTAGTTCAAAACCTTTCTCACTTTTGTAAGTCTTACATCTACTCTATCATGTGCCCCTTGCCCTATATTTTAGTCTAACTAGTATTATGTTGATGACCCAGGCCTTTTATCTTGCCTAAAATGTTTAAAATATAATTATATTCCACTTATGTAATTTCTAAGCTTATACCTAATTTCCTACTCCCTAGATAGTAACATCCAAGATAGACTCTAGCACTGATGTTAGTGACCTGACTTGATGCAAGTGTCCATTGCACCAAAGTACTATAATTTGAAAATTAAATGTATCCTAATGTTCAAATTAAATTATTTTATGTGATTTAATTATCCAAAGGAATTGATATAATACAATATCAACCTTCATTCATACCACACCTACAAAACCTCTAAAAGACTAAGAGAGATTAATGAAACTTATCAAAATCACTCTATCAATCATTCAATAGAACAAAGCTTACCTATTTCCATACTAGTCATAGAAACAACACATATAAAATCCTGAAGTACTGAAGGAGTATCTCAAGAGATATATTTTCCAAGTTATAAGATAAGTCAATATTGTACATGTTTTGCACATATTGCATTGTTCACATAGAACCCAACATGTAGGGGAGAACTACACCAGTCTGAGTCCCTCATCAGAGTATGGAATATATAGGAAATGATCATTGATAGGGGTATTTAGGTTTAGTTAAACACCATGTGCACACTAACCCATTTTTTCCCAAGGCCACTATGAAGATGAAGAATTAGGGTTTTATAAATTCATGAGGAATAATAGTCTATGACTTAAAAATGAATGCACCAGAGCAAGGGTGAATTAAAAACCCATAAGTATCCAAGTGGTTGCATCATTTTTTGAAAATTATTTTGTATATTTCAATTTCATTAAACATAGATAGTAGTGTTGACACAACCATCCTAGGATGATGTTAGTGTCTAGAGATCTAGAAACATCAAATCCAAAATCTAACGATTATTCTAGAATCATCTTCCAACCTAATTTATACCTATCTATATCCAACACTAGGTTATCAAATAAACAAAATAAGTATATTATTTCTTTTTTATTTTCATACATATCTTAGTTTTACTTTCTATATTTATCCTATTCTTGGTATAAGAAATTTAGAGTATGTTTATATCTGAGTTTAACACCCAATTGGCCTATTATCGATCTAATTATCACCTTTGTGCATTATCATTTCTATAATATTAACCATATCTACACAAAATAAGATCCCCATCCATTTTAGGGTTTAAAAACCTCTTTGTTTGAGTATTTTATTTTAATGGAGTTATCTCTATTTTTGGGTGATATCCTCCCTTGCATCTTTCTATAACATGTTTCATTTTCAATAATTGTTTTAATATATATATATATATATATACACACACATACATATATATACAGACATGTATATACATACATACATACATACATATATATATATATATATATACATACATACATATATATATATACATACATATATATATATATATACATACATACATATATATATATACATACATATATATATATACATACATATATATATATATATATATATATATATATATATATATATCAAAGATTTTATTTATATTACAACTTTACTAAGTAATTATAACAATTTGTATTATGTATCTAACTAATTTTAATGTTTAAATTCATCATAAGTTAAAGATTCCCATTTTTGAAGATTAATAAATGAGATCATAGAATTTTTTTATAGAGAATATGATATCACTCTCAGATTGGAAAATACACCTACTTTCCATGAGCTCATCTCTATTGTTATAGAGCC
Organism: Torreya grandis; assembly: GCA_037957365.1. NCBI lineage: Eukaryota > Viridiplantae > Streptophyta > Pinopsida > Cupressales > Taxaceae > Torreya > Torreya grandis. The sequence continues at coordinate 917,692 of JARHVA010002920.1, read as the reverse complement.
CTTATTGGATGTTACACATTATATTGATATATTATCATGACTTGAATTATCTTTATGGGAATGTGTTTAGAATATTTAATGCTATAAAAAGTAATGTTACTATTGGTGCAATGAAATTTAGTGATTTTACCAAAATCCTCAAACCATTCTTGCTTGCACTTTTTAGCATTTCTTGGTCTATTCCCATCATTGTGACATTACTTATCTTTTGTATTTTCATTATAACTATGTTCAATAATAACAATGTGACCATTATGTGTCATCACCTCATCCTAGTTCTTTTAAAATGGTATGCCTACCATTGAAAAAATTTACTTAGAATATTTTATCTTCCACCAACTCAATTTTTTTATTGGGATGGAAATCATAGTCACCATTGTTCTCAACCTTCCTAGCCATCTCTCTATTTATGTTCTCATGCAATAAATATTCCTAAAGGGAGATATAATTCCTTGGGTGAAATAGTGATTCAATATCCACCTCACCTTTATTATTGTTAAGATTGATAACCTCCTTCTCATTTATATCTTATGAATTATACTAGATTGTTTCATAGACCTTATGTTTATGAGAAAAAAATATAACTCCTCTTTTTGCATATTTTTATAAGGTAATAACTTCCTTATCATGATGTGAGTTATTGTGCTTGTGGACAAGAGTTATAAGCCATGAATATGGTACCTGAAACACCATTGATAAATATAGATCTTTTTACCTGAACATGATAGATATTGATTTCTGATTGTAAGTAAAATAAATAATAAATATAACCCATAAGATGTAAAGTAGAAATCATAATTGAAGATAATATAAAGGACATTCCCAATCTAACCAACTACTAGTATCCTTTTCAAATATTTTTATAAAAATAGTTCCATGATTTATTCCATTTAGTAGAAGCTCCCATAAAAAATTTTCCATATTGCATCTAATTCAAAGATAGACTTATATAAAATTTGGAGGATGTTGAGTGCACGAACTATTTCCAAAATGGGTCATAAAATCCAACTCACTTTTGTTTTAAGGATGGTTCCTTATCAATGCTTAAAATTTATAATTTCCTTGGTCACAAAATGTTCCTAAGGCATGAAATGGCACAAACCATAAAGATAATAGTGTAAACATTAAAGTCCAAGATTTTCCTAGAGTAAATAGATAAATAGAAAATAATAACTTTACCTTCTTTTTCTTTGTATATTTTAGACCAAAAAAATTCACTATTATCAAAAACAACAAAGAAAAAACCTACTCTAAGGACAAGTTGAAAGACACGCTAAAAAATATATCATATATGCAATAGCTAAAATTCAATAAATTTCAATTTCAATCCATAATTTTATAATTTTCTACTATGTTTTTCCATTTTTACAACATAACAATAAACTTCATATGATAAGCCATAATTAATGGAGAGGGTAATTATTAGTATTATTCCTTCTCTCCTTACTATCCACTTGGAAAATATTCTTCAAATTCTCAAAGTGATGATTTTTATCCATATCCTTACCACAACCTTCCAAATTTTCATTTTTATAGGCTATACCAAAACTGGCAAGCCAATCCATTGCCTTGTTTATATTACTCTAAATGTGTAGAAAAGTGATTAACTTATTAAATTATGCTTTAAAATATCCAATTATTCATAGCTTATTATTTCACCCCATTAATAATTTTTAGGAGCCTCCTTCAACCATTAAGTACTTAATGTCATTTTTCATAACTATTGTAAGACCAAACATAAGGTCGACCCCTTAGACCATATTATTAAAACTTATTACTTATTCAGTGCCTAAGAGATTATTTGGTGTAAAAATATCCAAATGAGGATATAGATGAAGTTATACGTATGTTTGTAATATTTATGAGAAATACAATGAAAAGAGAGGAGGAGAGATGTAGAAATGAAACAATAAATTTGTTTTATTTATCTATTTATCTTTAACATGACATAATATTGATAAATATTTATGATTGATATCTTATAATCTAATTGGTGTCTTCTTATCTATTAAAATTAATGCTATAGATATGCATATATAAATTACATGTCATGAGGCAAGAAATGTTATGGATGTTGAACCATTTTCATGTGTGACTCATCATCTCACAATGATTATGTCATGATTTTACCAAATACCAGTACTATCAAGTTGTGATCTAAAGTGTTAACACTATAGGGAATATGCAGTAATGTAGAATTGAAGTTGGACCTTAAAAGTCATAATGAAGGTGTTGAAACCAATGAAAACATTTTTACCATTAGCATAGAGGTAGATGAGTAATGGTGATAAACTATGGTATGATCTAGTGACATATATCCCCATAGTGTATTACAAACTAAATAAGTGTCTCCATAGTTAATAGGCTATGAGAATGGCCTCGGAATTACCACAAGATACACTTTTGTTAGATGCACTTGGATTAGTCACCCCTCCTTATAAAGTAATAATATCAATTTCATTAATTTTAGGAAACATGTGCAGAACTTTGGCCTCTAGTTGTTACTTGATGAACCAATTGGCCTTCTGTCTGAGCATACCCACTCTAATGAGTATGTAAATTGGCATATAATAGTTCTATATACGCATGTTTTTTAGAATTATATATATATATATATATATATATATATGCCATGCATCATTTAGTGATGAAATATAATAGACTGAGTATGCATAATTATATTTCACAATATTCTTTGGATTTGGCATGACATGTGTTGAGTATGGAATCACTTCAATAATTCATAATATATTACTACCTATTAATTCATCTATGTTACAAGGATTTATGTGGTACATACACTTGTGACTATGCATGCATGGATGTCCAAATTATATATCATAGACATCAATGGTATTACATCAAAAAACAACTCTTCCTTGAAAGGATGAAAAGTGATTGGATAGTGACATAAATACTTTGGCTGTTGTAGGAACAAAACCATCCTAATTTATAAGGTTTCAGATGAGGCATATTCAACAATTTCAATTGATTAATAGGTGCTAAATAAATGAGGTTTTTCATGCTTCTAATATCGATCATAAATCAAGTGTCTACCCTTTCACCCACATATATGAATGGAATATTCGATTAACTTTAGTGTGTAGTGCTATGAAGTTTTATTATGTAGTTTTGATTTGAACATTGAGATTTGTCTCAATAATTTCATCTGATGTCTTGAATCAATCATTATTATTTTTATATCCACATAATTAAGTTATTTTAATAATGGTACTCTATGTTGGAGTGACTTTTAATTTTGTGTTTATCACACCATTTACTCATTTTAGATAGTTTGGGTTTTGCCTAAAGTAAGTGTATGATTTAGCATGCATGATGTTTCCTTCTTTACATTATGCTTGACCTCCTCTTCAATGGATTTTGCATATTAATAGGATTTTCCCATCTTATTTACTTTAAAAACTTTAATCTAGATTAAATGTATGGTCATAATTACTTTGGTACTTGAGGAATTTATGTTACTCTAACTCAAACAAGCCTAGTTAGACATAGATATAATGGTAAACATCAATGCAGACTTGGACTGAATTATCTTATCCTTTTAGTAATTGTGACCACTCCATAAAGTTATCATCATATACATCTTAAGGATAATATTCAGCCTTAAAGGCTTCTATGAATTTATCCTAGGTCGATGTAGGCTCATTTAATGTCTATTATTTCTCCCATAAAGAGTGTGCTTTCCACCTCTTCTTTATAGATAAAGAGAATTTGATAAATGCAGTATTAATATTATATTATTTAGAAATATCATTCATTAAAAATAGGATTTTAACTACTCTACTTGGTCATCTACTATGTCTACAATAATAGTTCCCTCAAACATATGAATGTCTAGGTATACTGGAAACCTAGGGGGACTCAACCACTAAAAGCTCTACCAGTTTACATAAGTCATTGAAATGGAATTTATATCAACTTCATCAATATTTAATACAATAATGACATGAACCAATATGATACCACATATTCAGAGTGTACGAGTTGACCCGATGGACAACACATTAGATGAGGATATAGATGAAGTTTAATGTATGTGAGGAATATTTATGAGAAATACAATGAAAATATTGAGGGAAAGATGTAGAATTTAAAATTAAATGTTTATTTATTTATTATTTATTTAATCCTATACATGATGTAATTTTGATAAATATGTATGATTTATAAACTCTAATCTAATTATTGTCTACCTATCTACTAAAATTAGTGTTACTAATATGTATAGACAAATTACATGTCATGAGGATAAGGTTCATTATGGATGTAGAATTATTTCATTATGTGAATCACCATCTCTTGAATGTTATGTCATGATTTAAATAACTATGATTACTATCAATTTTTGGTATACAATGATTACACTATAGGGATTATATGGAATTTAGAAGTGAATTTAGAATTTACATGTTGGAACGCAAGTGTTGAAACTAATAAATAGGTTGATTTTATTAGCATGTATCTACATGCCAAATAGTGATAAATTATGATAGGATATAGTCACCCAAATCTTCTTAGTGTAGCACAAACTAGAGAAGTGTCTCCATAGCTGTCACATATCATGATAATGGCTTGGGAATCACCATGAGAACCACTATTGGTAGATATATATGGATCAATTCTAATTTAATAGGATATAAATACAATTACTTTTCCATTATGGTTATTCATGATATACCTTATCCCTAAGTATATTAGGTTTATTTATAAGCACCATCAAAATTTAGTCTATCCTACTAAGCTGTAGGCTTAATCCAAACTCATTGATCTTTATCTTTTTTATTTTTATGTGTCATAGTTTTAAAAATAACATGATCTATGGGCATTTCTACATAATCATCAACTCCATTGGGTTGGATTATTTTGGTATTCCTATCTTACGACAATATTTATGTGATATTTTTCCTAATTCCTTAGCAAAACTTTGAGGATTCAACTGTCTTCTTAAAAAATCCTTGAATTTATTTTCAACCATAATTTACAGCATATCATAGCTTGGGTTGTTATCTAAATGTACCCTAAAATATTAAATAATATTAGCTAGTCCATTTTTCCATCTAGTTTTCATATCTCTACCATGAACATAATTGTAATTGATGTTCTCTATAAAGTGATAATAAAGTTTTTTAGAGAATAAGTAATTCAAAAAATTTAATTAGTATATACTTATTCCATATTTTCATAAATAAAAAATTGACTAAAACATGTAAAACCTTTCTTCTTAATAAATTCTCCCATACTTATTTTTTCCTAGCATGAACAACTAAAGAAACAAATTTTCTTTATGCCTAGCTTGAGACTTCCAGAGTTTATTACAGTTTAATTTGGGTCTATAATCTCAATCTCCTTGATACAAATAAGTGTAACCTTTAGATATGGTGTAGTCTCATGTATACTTGTGTTCCTATCATTAAGAGTCTTCCTTATCTATGATAGGAATCTTATAACTTGAAATCTTCTCATTCATCTTGAGAGTGGACTCCTCATTAATCTTGAAAATTTATATTAAGTATCTCTAATTTCTAGTGATAAAACCCTTATGCAAACCTTCCATCCAATATTTTTAAACAATAATAACCCAATTAAATGTATCTTGATCTTTGAGGTTACTTACATTCAAATTTTGACCAAGAGACTTTCTCTAAATCCAAGACTTATTCAAAAAATCCACTTGTGTTCATGGTTAGATATAAAAAGTAGTTTAAAACTAATGATAATGTTATTTTATTTAAGCACGATGTTCTGATCATTAAGAGTTTTGGAATATTTTCCCCTTTCATGAAACCACATGGATCCTCCCTCTAGATATATTTGTTTTGGTAAAATTTGATCCATCCTTTATCATGTTCTTTGTAATCCCACTACAAAAGTTTGGCTAGAATGGATTTGTAACCATCTCAATATTTTTAATACCAACTTCATCTTTTGTAGGGGCACAAACTTTGTCCCATGCCACCAAAGGTAACTTATTATTTTGTGAACCTTTCCAAAATAAATTGTTCAAGATGGTGTTGATTTATTAAAGAGTTATTTGGGAACCTAAATAATAGACATTCAATAAATAAGAGACAATTTGTGCACTTCTTGTGATCATGTTGTTTCTTCTTCTTGTTGACAACCAATTACCTTCAGAAAGTGTGAGCTTGGATCTAATTCTATACAAAATAAGGTTGAAATTTTATTTATCAGGTGTTCTTATGAACATAGGGGTACCAAGATAGGTATTAAGGATGCCCATTTCTATTAATATAATTTTTATAATAATAAAATTATGCTCCATATGATTAAAAAAATTAGATTTATAATTACTCCCCATTTTCCATGAATATTTTATATAGATCTCTAGAGCATATTTATTTTACCTAATTTATTAAATATGTGGGAGGCAAATAACATGGTTCATTTATAAATTTTATGTGTTTATACATTTACATATAATATAGTCTTGAATACCCTTAATCATTTGTCTATTCTTGAGGCTTTTCAAATATTTACACAAAACTTCTACTATGATGATGAATAGATAGGGGATAGGGGATCACCTTGTCTTAGCCATTTGGTGCTACCAAAAAAACCTCCATAGAAACATTGATGATTATATATATATATATATATATATATATGATCGATATTCATTTTTTACTGGAGTTGTCATCTAGTTCTAGGGCACAAATTGGGGGCCCAATCCTCAAGAACTATTAAACCAATATAAATGACTACCACTTGAGCACTTTGAAACCATTGAGTAAAATAAAACGACCATGTCTGGCCTCTAAATGCTCTGTGAGATTTGAACTTGGATGGGGATGGGCACAACCAACCCACTTTATCAACCCTTCTACATATCATTGAAATTGATGATTATATATTATTGGGTGGTTCTATATTATTTTATGACCCATTTTATGCATCTTTCATCAAATCCAAATCTCACAAAAACATTATTTATGAAATCCCATTTGAGATTGTCATTATTTATTTGTAATATTGGTTTTAATCAGTATCCCTTTCCTTTTACTGATATTTAGAGAATTGATGATTACATTAGCTTGATTCTCCCATAAAGTATTTTTATTAAACATAACCTCATTACCTTATGAGATAATAAAGATAAGAAATGAGGTAAACATAAACTCTAAATTATTACATATGACTACAAAAATTAAAAGGTAAACAAACTTTATTGGTGAAGTTGAAAATATAAATGGATAAATAGGATGGTGTTGATAGAAGAGAGGTGTTGACTAAATTTGACCCTAGGTCAAATTTGGTCAAATTCCTTTGCATAGTCAAATTTGTCATGAGGTCTTCTAGTTTTAAAAATGGTCATCAAGGTCATGAATATGTTTAGTCATGTTTAGTAAAGTCATATAACATATTTTACCTTGGTCATATGTGTCATTTATATTAACACCCTCTTTAGATCACCTTTTACATCATTTTATGAAATGTATGATTTAATATCAAAGGAAAGAGGTTGTCAAGATGAAATATAATGTATAATATGTCAGATTGGTTAGAGAAACTATTTTGAATTGACAAATTATAGGTTTTAATATACAAAGGAGTTTAACTATAAAATAGGTAGTTTTAGGTAGTTGTATAGACTGCATATCTCAAATGGAATGTGGGAAGGCTTTAAGAGTGTCCCTTTAGATCCCCACAAGTTATTCTATGTTTAGATAGATTTGAAAGTTCCAAAATTGATCAAAACCAATTCATCCTTCTTATCACTCTCTTGAATAGGTCAAAGAAGTTAGTAGCCTTTATGGCCTTATTTTTTGTGAAAATAGTTTTTGGTTTGATGGTTTCTGATTCATTAAACATCACTAATAATGTTGGTAACTCTAAATTACCTACACATCCCTAATGGCTTTAGGTTTCTCATCTATTTGTATTGATCTATGTCAACCAAATAGTGAACATGATCTTGTAGAGAATTTAAACTCCTTTCATGTTGTTTATAACTAGTTTTAAACATTTTAAGGTGAGGATATTAGTAGAAACATCTCACTGTGATAGAAGAGACTACCATTGAAATCTTCAGATAGTGTTTTCAACAAATGGTAGTGTTTGTCTTATATAAATTGACTTCTAATAATTGGATCTCTCCTATCAAACCATGGAAGCTAGTTTTTCCATGGAAGATCTACATTGAAGTACTTGGAGGTTGATTGAGGTGAGTTTCTTAAATAATGAGTAAAGATTGGTCAAAGTTCCAATATACATATTCAATTATAGCCACATGTAGGCATGTACAGAGAATATAAAGACCATCCAAAACCCAAGAAATAGGTTACACACATTTTTAAGACATGAATGGAAGTTTTCAAGTCATCCATGATTGATAGTGTTGATCCTACTGTTATAGGTACAATCATTAGGGGGGTGAATTAGTGGTGCAAGATATTTCAACTTTAATTTCAATCCTTTTAAACACTTATTCAATTACCACAAGCATTCATAGAATATACAAGTCAGTCATAACAATGAATAGCAGATAATGCAAGATCATACACACAACATAATATCTATGGAAAACTCTCTCAGGGAATAAAACCCACTCTCAATTCTAAAAACACATGGACTACTTGTCTTATACAATGATAACAAACATGAGAATGATCAAGTCCTTCTAACCAAAATTTAGTGAAACACCTATTTCATAAGGAGCACTTGCCCATATGAGATCATGTCCTTCTAACAATATTTTGGTAAATTCCTAACCAAAATTAGTGAAAACACCTGTTTCATAAAGAGAACCTACCTCTAAGATGATGAAGTCCTTCTAACCACCTGTTGGTCAAGTCATTTTGACCTAGATGTTGAGCACCCTCCCAACCCTATGAAATGAACATCTCCTAAATAGTGATTTATTTCCAATATGATGGAGATACAATGTATATCATCCCCCTTTACTTATTCACACCACTACAAACATCCAAATCCACCTTTTGGATCACTCTACACTTCTCAACAACAACTCTATCACAACCTCAACAAGATGACCAAATGGTCATACACAGTCTACACTTTGATCTGACTCTCAAATCAACCACTAGGATTACACAGAGATCATATATCCTTTGCTCATACTAAAGGAATCTAAAACATCCTTTTGGATCACACTAGACCTCTTTTCTCATTCTCAATCTTCAAACTTGTAAGAGCATTATTTTGACATTAGAAATATGACCTACAAGTAATACACACAGTCATCAACTTGCTCTACTCTATAACCCATCTACTAAGAACACACCTTTTATTCTTTCTTTCACTCTATAATACTCACATACACCTCTTATTTTAAGTCTCTTAAGTATATACTCTTCCTCCACTTGGAACCCCTCCTCACAAGTCTAGAAATCACCACCTTTGATTTCACCTTTTATAGAGTTATCATGATTATTATCTTCTAGTTCAGCCATAATAATTATATTATACCTTAAGACATCTAAAATATCTCAATACCATCCACATAGGTTAGTCATAACAACTATGGGTCACACTCAAGTAGCTACACCTTTCAATTAGGCCTTAGTATCCCTTATAGGTCTCATGGAGACCTACTCAACCATTTAGCACTCCATTGAGAAAATAAAAAACACAAAACCACTTAAAAATGCATAGGTACACTCCACATTACCCCTTAGACATCCTTAAATGATTAGAGTCATCATTACACACCTCTACATATGCTCAATCTACTCAGACATTAGCCTTGTACATAAGAACACCATGAATGAATAAATAATCAACTTCTAAGAATTTGATCATACTAAATATGGATTGTTCAAACATAAAAAATATAATTATATGATCTTTATGGAGTATAAAACACTATTTAATAGGTCAATCCCATTGAAACATCTAAATACCATCAGAACAACTCAAATATCCTTCTCGAGTAACTTACAAAACATGGTCAAACATATAGTCAACTTTGGAGCTTAATAAATTTGACTATACAAACATTTAGACATTTAAATACATATTTATGATGAAACTTGAAGTCCTATATGACTTTAATTTTTAATACATAAATAAATTCATCTTGGATCAAAATTTATAGATCAAGAACTAAACACTAGCTTTCCTTCATTAATTTGAATATTCAAATTCCAATGGTTATTGTTAAACATCAAATGCTTTGTCAAAATCTCATGCCCTCTCATATCTTGAATGAATAAAAATAATTGATCTCCATTGAAAGTATTTTATTCTTCACCTTTACTTACTATTAAACATTGATCACTTATCATCATCTTGTTGCTTCCTGATAGTTTGGAACAAATGTGCTTCGTCGATCTCTACAGATTAACCAGGTCTTTATCTTGTAGTAATCACCATTGATCTAAGCTTTAAGCTCCAAAAATTGTGCCAATTGGAATTTACATGTTCCTTATACACATTTTAATCATTTAATTTAATTCAAATCATTGATCTTCTGATTGTATGATCATACGCTCACTTTTGATCTTCTATCCAAGCTCTGTCAATGTGACACATCACTAGCACATTCATTCTTTGACATATTAAATTTTACGTGAATTTTTAGATCAAGATATGTGATTTAAAATGAGACATTAGATATATTTAATATATTACTATTGAATTCAATGTATTTTTATTTGATTGTGTCTAGCCTATCATAGTCTGTAAGTGCAACTTTGAAACTTTATAACTTGCTTTAGAAATCACTTCAAGACCAAATTTTTAGGGTAGATTCTTGGCACTATAGGAAAAATATTCACGAAATACTTTGAACTCTTTTTAATTTATGGATTCATAAAATAAATTCATGATTTTTTTGTTCATTCATAGCTACATGATGTGCAGTGATGGTCTAGCTAAATATAGAAACTTAGTGAACTTCTGTTTGAAAGGCCAATTTTACACATGCATATCTTTAGCTACGCTCAACCTTATGACCTGAAATTTGAACCAAAACAACTTGGGACTAATATTATCACATCTATATGACTAAATATCCATGGATCTTCTATATGTAGCAATGGTGATGTTAGTAAATTTCTGACTCAATTTTTTTTGCCACTATACCCAAAATGTCTAGATGAAAACTATGAACTACTAAATGAAATACAATCATGAATACAAGAATTCAACACATAAAATACATATTATGGGACATTTTTAATAGAATAAAATCACCACACTCATCCCTAAACATCCTTAACCATGCCAAAACTAAATATCAACCAATCCTACTTCAGGCATACTAGGACAAACACACTACACACTTTTTCATTGATACTTAGACTATCAATAAACTTCATCTAATCACCTATATACCTACATTAAATCACTAAAAAATATCCAAAAATCTAACCCTTTGTCATTAATTTCAACACCCATCATATATCTCACCTTCCTTCTCTCTCTTCAAACACTCTCATAATAGGAACCTTCTACCCCTTTGACACAATGACAAAGTGGGAAAAACTGATCTTGAGGACCTAAAAATAATATAAATAGGAGAGGAAAAACTTATAAAGATGATAAAAACTCCCCCTTACCTTTATCCTACATCTTCTTTCCTTGGCAACTTCCTCTTTCTACATGCAAACACTCTCTTCAACCAAGCACTGCAGCCAATGAAGAAAGAACACACAAAACCACTAAAATATGATTAAACTCACCAAGAAACATATGAAAGGAACTCCCTCTAAGATATCTGATCTATTTAACCTCTTGAGCATCTTCAGATCTTCACACACCATGAAGAACCACCACACAAGCTTATAAGCCTTCTCTTTCAATGCACCTCAAGGACCACCAATAGAAATCCATTACAATCACTAAATAGGAAACATGATCTAAACTAACTGAGAACTCAATTTGAAACATTCATTCCTTTCTGTTTTGGATAAACTAAGCAAAAACATCAAATCTTCATGCTAGGTCTATCTAGACTCCTTATAGTTGCACCTAGAACTTACAAAGCCCAAAAAATTTAGTAGAAAAACTTTCAATAACTAAAACTTAATATCTAGAACACTCTCATATGCCCCCTTAGGCACACCAATTTTCATCACATAGATCATCCTTTACAACATAATTCTTTCACAAACCTAGTAGCTAATTAGGGTTCCATCTTGACAAAATCATAAATAATTTGAAAACCACAAACCTTAAGATCTATATGAATATTTATTTGACAACCCATTTGGCCCATTAAACCTATTGATAATGCTTAGACCTAAACTCATAATGCAAAACACTTTTCTAGTATAGCCCAAAACTTTAGAATCTCAAAACAAACAAGGTCAACAAACCTCCTTCTAGTCAATGCCCACCTATAAAACTTATTACACACTTGGAGACAAATATCACACACTTTTGGACGAATTTTTGAGATTTTAAACCTTTGGGAACCCATACATCCTATAACCCATTTTAGGCTTACTTGCCCTTAAGCCAAAATTAAGAAAATTGAGATCACTAAAAAATATTAAATTTGACTTCAACATACCTTAAGACCACAAAACCACCTAAAGCATGCTATAATAAGGTCATAATACCATTCTATGTAAACTCTCAAATACTCCTTTTCCACTAGGAAACATTTAATCTGAACCTACAGACTACTCCAACTTTAGAACCAAAGTCCTTGAATAAACCTTAAGCACACATACTTACTTCTCCATAAGAAATATGTCTCCTAAGAAGCATAGGTAGAGATACCCTAGTTCACATGGTTCCTTAGAAAAATTTGAAACTAGGTTTTGCCCACAACTCCTCATAGTCCTCCTCATTGGTCATCTAATACTGATAGTTATTCTTCTTCTTAGGCTTAAGAGAAATAACTTGCTCAGCCACTATAACATTCTCCTTCTCTTCTAAGACTGTATTGATAGCATATGGGGATAAAATAGATTCATGATATACCTTTTTAGTTGAAGAATATTTATTTCATTTTGTAACCTCATCACTAAGTACTAACAATTGATGTTTTTTGCATGAAACTTGCTTAATAATAATAGGATGTCCACATGAATCCATACACACCTCATTATTAGCTTCAACCAACACCTTGGTCTTCTCCTTGAGCTTGGTCTCTTCATTCAAAACATGTGAATAAAATGAGATACCTTATCATTCTCCAACATCTGTGACATTCTCCACCATAGCAAACAAATTACTTGGACCTACTGACTCATCATGACTCACAGTTACCACCTTTAGTTTTCATGAGTTAATTTGACTTCTTTCTTGCACTCTAGGAGCCTAATTAAACATATTATATATTATAGGCATTTGATTGAAGAATATAACAATGTGACCTCTATTTTGATAGTTAAAACACAATATACATTTTTCAAGAAGCTTACCCTACCTTTCTTGATTATAATAAAATCTTACAATATGTCCATTCTTATAAAAATTGAAACAAACTACTCTTTTTGAAGAATACTCGCCTTGCCTTACCTTATTTGGAAAATGCTTATCAAAATGTCCCTCATCAAGATAGTTGAAGTAATTACCTTTGTTCACACCTTTTTAGTAATGACCCCCATCATAGTTCCATGCAAACTCATTTTTAATAGGTGTCTTGCATTCTCTAGCTCTATGCTCAAATTGATTACATGTGTAACAATAACCATTGAAACTTGCATACCTCATAGCATTTGGCTGTTTGAATTGATTTGTCTTCACTCTACCAACATCTTCATTCCTTGATTGATTATTGACCTTCATGATCTGATTTACATTAGTCTTCATCTTGTCTTTAGTTGCATTTTTTGGTTCTTCTTTGTATCCAAGACCAGTTCTATCACTTTCATGCTTTTGATAACTCAAAATATTGTCTAAATCACTTGAGATATTTTGAAATCTCAAAAATGACTTCATCTTACTAGATGTATTCTCTAACTTAGATTTTAATGAGTCATTTTCAATTACATACCTTAAAGAATCATCTTCTTTAGCTTTTAGGCTTGTTGACAAGATTTCCAATTGAAATTTGAGATGCTTGAATATATCTTCATGCTTCTTGGTGTATTCATTAATTCTTACCTTAAACACACTAAAGTGATCTTCGTAGTCCTTGATTTGAGACTTCATATTCTTCTTAATCTTTTTAATCTTTAGTTCATTAAGAGTATTCATCAATTCAGTCTCACGGTCCATCTCATCTTTATCATCATTTGAATCACTCCAAGTATAGCCATGAAGAGTTATTTATCTTCAATAGTACCATCATCTTCATGATCATACTCTAAGTCACTATCTTCACTCTCATATGATGAGTTGTAATCTTTATTGGTGTAGAGACTCTTCTTGTTGTTAAATGAATTTTTCTTATTGTCATTATTTTTGAATCTTTTCTTCCTTTTATCAGACTTATATGTCTTCTTGTCTTCATCTTCGCCATCATCATGCTCTTAATCATCATTATTATTATTATCATGAGGGAATTTATTATCAAAATGTCCTACTTCTCCATAATTCATGCATTTGAAGGGTAGTTTAACCTTATAATTTCCTGACCCTATTTTCAATTTCTTTGTAAACAAAGCAATTATTTCATCTTCATCAACATTAGATATGTCATCCTCCTTGAGTTTATTATCTTGGAAATTATATTTTGGCTTCATTTATATCTTGAATGTTGATTATTTCTTTGGTGGTATATCATCATTTACCCTCATCTCATAGGTAGTAAGGATGCCATGCAATTCATCCATATTCAACTAAGATCATGACTTTCTTCTACAATAGATAATTTTGAAATAAACTTGAGAGAGAGATAGACCTTAATACCTTTTGAACTATAGTAAATTCTTCAATCTTCTCTCCAAGACCTATGATGATGTTCACAATCTCATTAACTGTTTATAGAAAATATGACACAAAATCTTCTTCCTTCATCTTAAGACTCCTAAATTATCTTCGGTGAGTCTATAATTTTGTCAACTTAACCTTTGAATCTCCTTCCTAAATAGTCTTCAATTTATCCCACATTTCCTTGGAAGATATGCAATGGATTACCTTGGTGTATTCAATCTTTGAAAGATCATAAGTGATAACATTCATTTCCATATAATTATTACCAAACAAATTCTTATCTACAACATTGGATGGAGGAATAGTAGGTGTATAGTAACCATCCACAAAATATTTCCAAGTGTTAAAGCCTAGGGACATGATGAAGGTCCTCAACCTTGCACTCCAAAAATGCATAATTGGATCCATTGAACGTCAATGATTTTTTAGTGGAAAAACCTTCTTGAATTTTATGGATACCCATAATGTACCTTAGATCTCCTTCAAGCTATCAAGCCTTTACCAAAGGACTTACTCTGATACCATTTTTTATAGGTATAATCACTAAGAGGGGGGGTGAATCAGTGATGTAAGACATTTCAACTTCAATTCCAATCCTTTCAAACCCTTATTAAATTACCATAGTCATTCATAGAATATACAAGTCATGCATAACAATGAACAACATATAATATAATATTAAACACACAACACAAGATCTATGTGGGAAACCCTCTTGGGGAATAAAACCCACTCTCAAGATTGAAAAACATAGACTACTTGTCCTATAAAATGATCACAAACATGAGAATGGTCAAGTCCTTCTGAATAGAATTTAGTGAAACACTTGTTTCACAAGGAACACCTAACCATAAGATGATCAAGTCCATTTGACCACCTTTTTGTCAAGCCCTTCTAACCAGCTTTAGTGAAAACACTTATTTCACAAGGATCACCTACCCCTAATATGATCAAGTCCTTCTGACCACTTGTTGGTCAAGTCCTTCTAACCTAAATGTTGAGCACCCTCCCAAAACCTAAGAAAAGAACATTTATTGAACACTAATTTCTTGCCAATCTGATGGAGATACAATGTATATCATCTCCCTTCACTTTTTCACATAGCCACAAACATCTGAAACTACCTTTTGGATCACTCCACACTTCTCAGTAAAAATTATGTCACAAACTCAACAACATGACCAAATGGTCATACACATACTCCACACTCTAATCTTCCTCACAAATCAACCACCAAGCTTACATAGACATTATCTATCCTTCATTCACACTTAAAACATCTAAAACATCCTTTTGGATCACTCTATACCTCTTTTCTCATCCTCAATCTTCAAACCTGCAAGAGCACTATTTTGACATCAAAAATCTGACCTACAAGTCATGCATAGTCAAAATTTATCTACTCTACAACCCATCCACTAGGCACACATTGTTTCTTATTTCCTTTGCTCTACAACACTCATAGACACCTCTTCTTTCAAGTCTATTAAGTTTATACTCCTCCACTTGGAGTCCCTTCTCACAAGTCTAGAAATCACCACCTTTGATTTCACCTTTTATATATTTATCATGATTATTATATTTTAGGTCATTTATAATACTTTTCTTAGACCTTAAGGCATCTAACATATCTTAATACCATCCCCATAGGTTGGTCATAGCAACTATGGGTCACACTTAATTAGCTACACTTTTTAGTTAGGATTTAGTAGACCTTATAGGTCTCATGGATACCTATTCACCCATTTATCACTCCATTGATAAAATAAGAAACACATGACCACTTACAAATGCATAGTTATACTCCACATTATCCTTTAGACATCCTCAAATTTACATAAAAACACCATGAATGAACAAATAGTTAAATTATAAGCATTTGTTCATACCAAATATGGATTGGTAAAACTTCAAAAATCCATACATATGATCCTCATGGAGTCTAAAACACTCCCCAATATCCTAGTCCCCTTGAAACATCCAAATACCATTATAAAAACTCAAATATCCTTCTCGGGTCACTTAAATAACATGGTCAAACACATAGTCAACTTTGGAGCTTAATAAATTTGACTATAAAAAGATTAAAATTTAAAATAAATATTGATAGATTATCCTTGAATTCATCTACACCTTTTATTTTTATTGCATCAAGAAATTCATTTTGGATCAAAAGTTATAGCTCAAAAACTAAGCACTAGTTTTCCTTCATTAATTTGAATATTCAAATTCCAATGCTCATTGTTAAACATTGAACACTTTTTTAACATCTCATGCCCTCTCATACACTAAAAAAATATGAATCATCAATATCCATTGAAATTAGATTTGTATTTACCTTTAGTTAATATTAAATATCAAGTACTTGTCATCATCTCTCTACTTCCTAACAATTTATAATAAACACATTCCATCGATCTCTACGAATTATCCAGGTCTTTATCTTACAACACTCACCATTGATATAAGATCTAAGATCCCATGATTATGAAACTTGGCATCCCTACATTCCTTATTCAAATTTTACTCATTAAATTTAATGTGCACTATTGATCTTCTAACTTCATGATCATACGCTCACCATTGATCTTCTATACAAGCTCTGTGAATGTGACACATGTCATTAGCATATTCATTCGTTAACATATTGAATTTTACAAGCACCATTGGAGAAAGATATAAAATTTAACATGAACCATTATATATAATAACTAAATTACCTTATAATTCAATGTATTTTAACTTGATGGTCTCTAGCCCATCATAGTCTACAAGTGCAACTTTGAATCTTTATAACTTGAGCTAGAAATCACTTCAAGACCCCAAAATTTTAGGGTAGCTTCTTGGAACTACAGACAACATATTCATGAAATAATTTGACCTAGTTTTAATTTTTGGGTTCCTAAAATAAATTCACAAGCTTTTTGGTTCATTCATATATGTATGACATGTATTTATGGTCTGGCTAAGTATAGAAACTTAATGAACTTTTGTCTGAGAGGCCAACTTTACACCTACATATCTTTAGCTACACTCAACATTATGACTTAAAATTTGAACCAAAGTAACTTGGGAATAATATTATCACACACATATAACCAACTCCCACTTAATGATCCATATGTGGCAATTTTTATGTTAGCAAACTGCTGACTCAGATTTTTCTGCCACTAGACCCAAAATGTTTAGATGCAAACTATGAACTACTAGATGAAATATAGTCATGCAAAAAAGCATTAAAATAATTTAATAACTCTTATTAGATATATTTCACAACTTAAAATCACCATAATCATCACTAAACATCCTTAACCATGTCAAAACTAAAGATCAACTAAGCCTACTTTAGCCATATTAGGACAAGCATACTACACACTTTGTCATTGATACTTAAACCATCAAGACACTTGATCCACTCACCTAGATAACACCATGACATAAATGAAAAATCTCCAATACCTTAATTAAATTCAAAAATTTCACTCAACGAAATTTGATAAATTTTTTAAATGAGCAAGCTTATCTTAGCTTCTCTGAATGAAGTTTTACTCTTACAGAATGCCATCTATGGGTAAGAGTTGATGAGGTCTAAGAAAGTTTCATCACTTCATTATTGTAATCTAGATGGAGATGTTACTCCTAAAAAATAGAGGAATTTTTTTTATCAAGAGAGAATGAATATTGAGGTACTTTCAATTCCATCAAGTTTTTACTATAAGCACTCAGTAAACACAGTGCCAAAAAGCCACATGAACCTATAAATTATAGTAATAACTATTGTGTTGATGGTTTCGAATGACTACATGGTTTATAGGAATGAAATGAGATAAAAAAGGTATGAGATTATCCATAATGACTTTAGGATATATTAAATGTGTAGGACACAACACCCAAGCATGAATCAAGCACCTAGGAATCTCACAACTCCCTAAATTGACACCTATAATTTCACTTAGAATGTAAATTAACTAGGTTAGTGACATGGAAATCCTAGTTGATAGAATAAAGTAATAAGATGTAATGAACACTCTCAGATTTTTAAGCTCACCGTTTCATGGTTTCCTTAGACAAACATCAACATATACAATAACTTTGTGAATCTTGAGTGACTACCTACAATTGAAGATACTCTACAAACTAGCTCATGCAATTAAGGATGCTAGGTGATTGATGAGTATAGGTTAAAAATATATGAAAATATTGAATATATACTTATATTTATGATATCACTTCCATCTAACCTTCAAGGATGGAGTAAAAAAAATAAAGACTATGTTTTGAAGATAACCTAGAGTTAACTAAGTTCTACCTATAATCATCTGACCTAGTGAGCTAATTTTCACAAATTTGAAGGTTTGAGGGCTCTTAGATCATAATAAATTTATGAAAATTGGTATATATCATCATCAAGACCTAGGATAACTCCCCATAGTCTCCATTATGTTAGATATATAAGGGATATGCCCTCTATTTTGTCTTAGATAGAGGGCACTCTATGAACAAGATAACATGTAGACATAATAGGTGAGTGAAGAAAGAAGGAAAGTGGTAGTCATAAATGATATAGGGTGATGTAATAGTTTCATTAAATGAATATACATGTTTAGGAACATATATATCCTTTGGAATCTCTCAGTGGTGGTCATATGTAGAAAAACATAGTTAGGTTTATTAGGCCTAGAACTAGGTCTAAACCCTACAAGTCCCTAATATCATCCATAAATCCATATGATCCCTTAAAAATAATTTTTAAAACTTTATAAAAGAGTATAGGATTGATAATTATCATTAGTGTTTATAGAGCATTAAACAATTGGTCATATTTACCCAATTCTCTCTCAGGAGTACTCAGAACGCATCGAAAGAGCTCGATATCTAGTTTCATTCACTCATATTTGTATAGAGGGTGTGAATGAGACTTCAAGAAGATAGGTATAGTTGAAGAGGGCCATTAGATTATTCTCTATGTAATATTTTTGTAGGTTCAACATCTAGATTTTATGAATCATTATTAAGAAGTTAAACATCTAAAAACCCTTATGAAACTTGATGGAGAAGATATGGAAAGTGATGTATTAAAAGGTGGTAAAATATCCTATAAACTAATTTGGACTTGTCTATCACTCTCTTAAGTTCTTCATCATCTACTTTTGTCATACTATCATCTATACAAATAGACCTAATACTATGTTTCTTATAGGATTTGATGTGTTTAATAGGTAAAAAATAAAATAGAAAAGTGAGAGACATTGAGGGAGGTTTATAGGAAATTGTTCTAACTTATAAAACTCAATTAACACCTTGGTTGTGAATGAAGATCTCTCTATTAGGCCATTCATTTCAGGCAATATAAAGACAATGCGAAGGCAAAATGATTACCTAAGTGTGATAGTGAAAGGATTGACTTTGAATCTTTTGAGGTATATTTGATATACTAGAAGACAATAAAGTCTTAAACATGAATCCTACATCCTTTGCAATGAATCTTCATGAGAAACTATTAGCCACTTAGGTGACAAGTGTGAAGATAGACTTAGAAGGCTAGTCAGTAGGTGAAATATAGTGAACATCAAGTATAAAAAAGAAGGCTATCAATTAAAGGTGTAGATGATTCTACCTAATCTCATTTCCATATTATCATGTTAGATCATATATGGAAAGGCTTATTATGTAAGTTTTATATAGTTAAGTAGATGACACATTATCAAGGTAGTATTAAAGAAAAAACATGAAGAGTTTTTAAGCCAATTTTAGGAATTTGTCATGCTTCAGATGGATACATGTCCAATAATGACTTTTATCCACTTCAT
Source organism: Torreya grandis (assembly GCA_037957365.1). NCBI lineage: Eukaryota > Viridiplantae > Streptophyta > Pinopsida > Cupressales > Taxaceae > Torreya > Torreya grandis. The sequence goes on along the minus strand of JARHVA010002920.1, from coordinate 897,053 downwards.
TATATGGCATTGTAATTAGTTTCCAAATTTTGACACTTTACCTTGTGACCCTTAAACTTCTCTTCTTCTCTCTCCTATTCTATGCTCTATATATTCAAGCCTTTTCAAATTTGTAATGGATCCACAATTGGTATGGTGAATCCCTAATAGTTTTGAAACATCATTTTCATTTACATAATTTTTTATTAATTTTATCCATTCTCTAAAATATATTTTTTAAGTTTTTTAAGCAGTTTTTGTGGTTGAAAAGTGATGAAGATGTTTTCCTTACTTCCATTATGGTCTTGCATATCTTATGTGAGTGATATCTCTTGTAACAAGTTTCATACAGTGTATGTGTTTTTTAAGTGTGTCTTGAAGTGTGAGATACAATATTAGTGTATATTATCAAACCTTATTTTTACCCACCTCTAGATAGTCACAAAAATCTACTTCTATGAGAAATACTTATGCTAGAAGGATAAAGAGTTGAGGTCAGTTTTGGTAGTCTCCTTTCTTAGTACAGATGAAACTATTTTGTGTGGATTTATATTTGGTGTATCACCTCATTGGCATAGGTTTATTTTTATGTCTCCTTATTTATTTTTCACCCCCAATGGTGATTATCCTAGTGTAGTGTGAGCCTAGAAGATAAATCAAGGGAGCTATCCCATTCAATCCTAGAGATTTATTTCTTGTAGTAGCTTGTATATGATGAGAGATAGTTACATGTTATCCTAAAATTGAGAAGGTATAATTAACTTATCTAGGGTGAAATTTTAGGATATAAATTTTTTGGCATGCTAAATGGGACATGAATTCTAAGAAGGTTGTTTAAGTAGATGTTGACTTTGATAACAAGAAGCTATAATAGTCCACTTCTTGTAGTATCTAACAACTCCAACATTTCAATCTTGGTTGAATACTAGTGTACTATTTCATGCCTAAGGTAAACACAAGATATCTCAAAAAAGGCATTTATTTTTGAGTTTTAGAAGATTCCTTATTATTTATATAAAGCAAGCAGATTTGAAAACTCCCATCCCTATCTAAAGAAGTCATATCTTGCTCACAAACCCATAAAAAAGTTCTTGATTCCCCCATTATTTCAAAATGTTAATGCCACCATGAAAAGTGACCATATTTTTATTTCCTTAAAGGCCTATATCCCTCTAAGACTTGACCACTATGATGATATCCCTATAGCTACTCTCAAAAGTGTTCTATCATATACTGGTGAGTCTGTCATCATACCTATTGAGCATATAAGAAATAATGCTAACTTCTATAATATCCATCACATCATAGAGGATAACATTGAAATTATGTTTTTATTTGTATCATTTAAAGGAAAATCCTTTGAATGGTATGGAACACTGGCACTTGAATCAATCATAACTTGGGATGAGTAGGGAGATGCATTGAGAAGAATATTTGAGGACAAGAGTGACAACTTGTCACTAATAGAGAAGCTGACCAACATTAGGAGACCACCTAAAGAAGTAATTCAAGACTTTAACATAAGATTTTAGAATACATGGGATAATATCCTAATACTAGTAAGACCAAAAACTCACCATGCTTTCCTTTACTACCTTAAAGCATTTGATAGTGACATTTCAATGATGATACAATCTATGGGAGGTAACACTCTACCTAATGCCTATGAAGTTGACATTAGTGCAGAGAATTTTTTACTTCAAGTTGGGAATATTTACCCAAGACCCCCCATGCCTCTATTCCCTAGTTTTTAAACTCCTACACCTAATGTTGCTCCTATTCCTAGACCTAAAGCCAATCTTGTTTCCCCTAGTCAACCAAGCAAACCTAATGAGGTAAAAAGGATAAGATATATGGAGAAAGAGATATTAGTGTAAAGAGAATAATTAAATAATATAAAGTGAATCCTTTCTAAATCTAATACCAACCCAATCAGTCCTACCCTAATTATTAAGGTAATAGGCCACCTTTTCAAGGTCATCCTCAAGATCAAGGATAACTGGTACAATCTAAGTCATATAGTGGTTACACTACCAATGATACTTCCACCTCAAGGAAATTAGTGACTACTCAAAATAACCTTTCCCAAGAGCATAATAGTCAAACTTCATTGGATCAACTCTATGATCCATCTTCCTATGTCAATGAGTCCTTTAATCAAGCCTTCATGGTAAATCTAGGAACTATTCTAGTTATGACTCAACATGAAGTACCAAATAGAGGAGTGACTAATGGTAAGGGTGATCAAGTAGGGTAAACATTAGTAAATTGGTAGAAATATGACTCATGTTCTATCAATCATCAAGGTAAGTCAAGCATGGATACAAGTTCTATAGATACAAACATAAGGAGCAAGAGGAAGGTAGTTAAAGAAGTTCAAGGGGATACTAATGGTTCTTGAATGAATGCTCAAACAAGCACAAGGTCAGGTATGTATAATGTAATTCTAAATACAAAAGTAAGCCAAAAAGATCATAATGTTAGAAGTGATTTCATACCTCATAATTCTCAAGTTTTAGGTAGCACCATTCCTCTTAGTGGACAAGAAAAAGTTAGTGGTCCTTTCACTAACATTGTAAAGCATATGAAGAAGTATCATGTGAATGTGTTAATGTGGGATACATTGTAAATACTTGGATAAGTAGACTTACTTCAAGATGAGTTTTCAAAACTCAATTTGATAACCAAACAACCTAGCTAAAGAGAGACAACCTTGAAAAGTACCATTAATCCAAGTGAAAGATAGTCAAGTAAGGTTGATAAGGTAGACAAACCTCATCCATTTTATATATACCTCATTATTGGATGTTCCTTGGTACATAATTATCTCATTAATAATATAAGTAGTAATTATGTCACGCCCAAGAAAGTAGATGATAAATTGAACTTGAAATATGAAACTCATGCCAAATGAGTGATATAATTAGATGGGTCAGCTACCAAGACCATTGGTATAATCAAAGGTTTGAAAATTATTCTCCATGCTTATCCTACCTTCACCATTTCTCATGGTGTTGTAGTGGTATTTGTGCCTCCTCATTTTGCACTTTATTTTTTAAGAGAATTCACTACTAAAATTGGAGGCTATTTGACTTTAGATTGGTCCTACAAGGGTTTTAAGACTAGGTATGGTGAAAAAGTGGCAATCAAGTCAGAACCACTCTCTAGATTTCATGTTGAGACCTATGTGACTTACACTTCTAACATGAATTGCAATGTCATTGAGGAAGATGATAAACCTAGTGATCATGAACCTCTAACTCTTCTTGATGTAATCTCTAACTTATATCTTGATGAGTGAGGAATTGAGCATGGTGTATTTGAATAAACTGGTCTTGGAACTTACATACTTCACAAGGATTATGATGGAGTCCTTGAGGTAGATACTGATAACATTATAGAGAAAGTTGTATGGGGAAACTATCTTATACACATAAGTGATGATGTGAGCATCAAAGCTATATCAAAACATGATAGTCCTAGTGAGAAACCCATTCTACCTATAAAGGAAGATAACATTCATGAACATGAACATCATAAATAATTAGATGACATATGGAAATAATTCAATGCCATTTTACAATAATTTTAGGAGTTGATTAGGCCTTCAATTCTTCAAAAATAATGTAGACATGATGATGAGGTCAAAAATGATCCATATAAACACAAAGTAGAGCTTGAAATCTCTACCAAGAAAGGAAAATCTTTGACATAATAGGTAGTGTTTGGTGAATAATAAGACAACCTTGAAGGTTCCAAAGATCAAACATATCTTGACTCCAGTGCATATAAAATTGAGAAAGCTTTGATGATCCAAAATAATCAAGTTAAAGACTATCAAATGAACATGTTAGAGTCCAATCAAGCTTCCAAATCAAACAAATTTCTTGGAGAGATAGATAGAGTGTTATTGAGAGCTCCAAATTACAAAATTGTAGCCACTAGAAGCTCCAATCATGGTAAGTCTTTTGAATATCTCTGAAAGCAATTATTCATTAGAAAATATGCCTCATATGATGGACTATTTTAATGGACTAGTAGTGATGTAAATAGCATTATCTTTGACCCTGGTTGAAGAAATGAAGAAGGTTATCCACCTCAAATGTATTGAGGTATTATACATATTAGGATAGGTGTGTGTCTTTGCTTATGTTGGTATGTGTTTTCCCTAACTAATTGTTCATGAGAGCAAAAGGGTGAGTTTTATTTTTTGTCTTGTGTGCTTGTTTCCTTATTGTGTGTGTTGTTTTTGATGTCATTTCAAAGTATTATTAGTGTTAAGAGTAGTGTATAGGTTACTCCATTACCCAAGGATAGGATAATTCAATTGGTCCTTAGAATAGAAGGCATGCTAACCCTAGGAATTTGTTAAAATGTTGATAAAATTTGACCCTAGGTAAAATTTGGTCAAATGCCTTTACAGAGTTAAATTTTTCACGAGGTATTATAGGTTTAAACATGGTCATCAATGCCATAAATAAGTTTGTTCATGTTTAGTGAATTCATATAACATATTTTACCTTGGCCATGTAAGTCATTTATCTTAATCCCCTCTTTAGATCACCTTTTGGGTCATTTTGTGAAATATATGGTTTCCTATCAAAGGACAAAGGTTATCAATATGAAATATAACATACAATATGTCAGAGTGGTCATAGAAACTATTTTGAATTTATAAATTATAGGTTTCAACATACAAAGGAGTTTAACTATTAAAAAGAAATTTAGGTAGTTGTATAAACTATATAGCTTAGTTTCCATGTGGGAAAAATTTAGGAGTGTCCCCTTAGATCCCCATAAGTAATATCAATGTTCAGATAGCTTTGAAAGTTAAAAAATTGAGCAAAACCAATCCATCCTTCTCATCTCTATCTTGATTAGGCTAAATAAGTCAACTGATAGTCTAAATGAGTGCACTTGGGGGATGATAGTAGCCTTGATGGCATTCTTTTCCATGATAAAAGTTTCTAGTTTGATGGTATTTGCTTCATGAACCATCACTAAAAATGTTGGTGACTCGAAATTTCATATACATCCCCAAAGGCTTCAGGTTTCTCATTTGTTTGTATTGGTTTGTGTCAACTAAATAGTGAACATGATATTAAAAAGAATTTACACTACTTTAATGTTGTTTCTAACTATTTTTGCACATGTGAAGGTAAGGTTATTATAAAAAATATATCACTATACTAGAAGAAACCACCATTGAAGTTTTTAGATAGTATTTTCATCAAATGGCATTGTTTTTCTTCTGTAAAGTGACTTAAAATCAAGGTAGTACACTTATGTCTCTCTTCTCAAACCATGGAAGATAGTTTATCCATGGAAGATTTGTATTGAATGAATTAGAGCTTGATTTATTTGAGTTTTTTAGACAATGAGTAAGGACTGGTCAAAGTTCTAATATATAAAGTCAATTACAACCACCTATAGGCATGTACACAGAATATAAAGATATCTAAAACCTAAGAAACAAGTTATGCACATTTCCAAGACTTGAATGGAAGTATTAAAGTCATCCATGTCTCATAGTGTTTATCCTATAGTGAATTCAAAACTTGCATTCAACCAAAGTTGAGAAAATTTACAAATGAGCTAGCTTACCTTAACTTCTCTAAATGAGGTTTTGCTCTTACAAAATTCCATCTATGGGTAAAAGTTGATGAGGTCTAAGAAATTTAAATCCATTAATTTTTGTAGTCTAGATGAAGATGATACTACTCAAAATGAGAGGAAGTTTTTTGATCAAGAGAGAATGAAGATTTATGGAATTTTAATTCCATCAAGTTTTAACTATAAGCACTCAATAAACATAGTGCCAAAAGGGCACATGAACCTATAAATTATAGTAACACCTATTGTGTTGATGGTAAAGAATGACTACATGGTTTATCGGAATTAAATGAGACCAAAAAGGTATGATATGATACCTCATGGCTTCAAGAGAGAGTAAAGGTGTAAGACATAATACTCAGGCATGAAATACTTACTATCTCACAACTCCTTGAATTGACACCTACAGTTTCAATTAGAATGCAAATTAGCTAGGATAGTGAAAGGGAGATATTAGTTCATGTAACACAGTTTTAAGATAGAAAGATCACTCTAAAATGGATAAACTCACCCTTTCATGTGGTCTTTAGATAAACATCAACATCTACAAGAACTTTGTGAATTCTGAGTGGATACCTACAATTGAAGATAGTCTGCAAACTAGGTCATGCAATAAAAGATGCTATGTGATTGATGGGAAGAGGTTTAAAATGAATTATCATGTTGAATACATCCTCATAGTGATGATATAACTTACATGTGACCTTTAGGTATAGAGTAAATATATTAAATACTATGTTTTGAATATCCCCTACAGTTAACTAAGCCTTGCCTATAGTCATCAAACCTAGTGAGCCAATTTTGAGAAATTTGAAGGTTTGAGGGCTCTTACAGCATAAATAAGTTAAGAAACTTGGTATATACCATAATAATGACCTAATATAACTCCATATAGCCTCATTTACGTCAGATATATAGGGTATATTTCCTTTGTTTTGTCTTAAATAGAGGGCACTCCATGAACAAGATAACCTACAGACATAGTAGATGAGTGAATAAAGAAGGAAAGGGGGAGTCCTAAGTGATATAAAGTGATTTATATAGTTTAATTAAATTAAAATACATGTTTATAAACATATACATCATTTTTAACCTCTCAATGGTGGTTATATGCATAAAAACATAATTAGGCCTATTAGGCCTAGAACTAGGCCTAAACCTTATAGGTGTCTAATATTATCCATAAATCCATATGATCCCTTAAAATGATTTTTAAACTTTTATATGTTATTATATGATTGATAAGGATCATCAATTTGTTGAGAGCCTCAAAAAAAATTTCATCTTTGACTCAATTATCTCTTAGGGGTACTTAAAATGCATTGAAGGAGCTCAATAGCTAGTTTCATTCACTCATATCTATATGGAGGGTGTGTAAGAAAATTAAATAAACTATGGATGGTTCAAGGGGTTCCTTATATTTTTATCAGTGGAATTTTTTTGGAGGTTCAACATCTAGATTTTATGAATCATTGTGAAGATGTTGAATGTCCAAAACCCTCCTAAAACCCTTGTGTAAACCCGCTAGAGAATATATGGAAAGTGATAAATTCAAAGCTGGTAAAATGTCTATGAAATTGATTTTGAATTGTATATAACTCTCTCAAGTTACTCATCATTCACTTTTATTGTATTTTCATATATACAGATAGACCTAATACTATGTTTCTTATAGGATTTGATGTGCTTAATAGGTACATAAGAAAATAGACAAGTGAGATCCATTCAAGGAGGTCTATAGGGAATTTTTAAAACTTATAAAACTCAATTATCACCTTGTTTTTTCATGAATAGATCTATGTTAGACCATTCATTGCAGGGATTCTAAATAGACAGTGAGAAGGCAAAGTGTTTGCCTAAGTGTGATAGTGAGAGGGGTGACTTTGAATATTTTAAGGTATGTTTGATAGAAAAAAAGATAAATATGTCTTTAAAAAGTTTCATAAATCCTATATAACACATCTCCATGAGAAACTACAAGCCACTTAGGTGACAAGTGTGAAGACAGATCTAGAAGGCTAATGAGTAGTTGCAAGCAAGTGAACAACAAGTTTAACAAAGAAGGTTATTTGTTAAAGTCATAAAGGAATATCCCTGATATCATTTCCATATTATAATTTAAGATCATATGTGGCAAGGATTCCTATGTAATTTTTATATATTTAAGTAGATGATTCATCATCAAGGCAGTTTTAAAGTAAGAACATGAAGAGTCTCTTTGCCAATTTGAGGAATATGCCATGATTTAGATGGAAAATTACCTAATAAGGCCTTAATATATTGTTTTCCACTTCATTATATGCAATTTTAACTTTTTTAAAAAGTTTTACACTTGGCCTTATGACCCTTTTAATTCTCTTCTTCTCTCTCCTATTCTATGCTCTATATATTCAAGCCTTTTTTGGCTTTGTAATAGATCCACAATTGGTATGCCAAATACCTAATAGTTTTGACACAAATTTTCCTTTGAATATTTTTTTAAAAGTTTATTAATTCTATTAAATATCTTTCCTAAGTGTGTTAATTATTTTATGTGGTTGATAAGTGATGAAGATGTTCTCCTTGCTTCCATTATGCTCTTGCATATCTTATATGAGTGATATATCTTCTAATAGGTTTCATAAAGTGTATGTGTTTGTTAAGAGTGTATTTAAGTGTGATAAGGAATAATAGTGTCTAGTATGAGACCTTATTTTCACCCACCTCTAGGTAGGTATATCAATCTACCTCTATGAGAAATACATATGCTAGAAGGACACAGAGTTAAGGTCAGTTTTGGTAGTCTCCTTTATTAGTGTAGATGCAAGGGTGTTGTGTGGAGTTATATTTGGCATATAACCTCATTGGTATAGTTTTATTTTATGTCTCATTATTCCATTTTCATCCCCAATGGTTATTATCCTAGTGTAGTTTGAACCTAGAATATAAATCAAGGGACCTATCCCTTTCAAACCTAGAGATATATCTCTTATAGTAATTTATCTATGATGAGAGATAGTTTCATGTTATCCTAAAATTGAGAAGGTATACTTGAATTATGTAGGATTAAATTTTAGGATATAACAAGAGTCTCATTATATTTTCATCAAAAACATCCCAACATGATATTATATTCTAAATATGAGGTTCTCCAAATATCCATTGATTTGGAAGAAGTTACAACATTGATATATTATATGGTAGGTGATAGGTAATTTGGCCTAGATGAGTCTCTTCCTATGATATTCAACTAATTTTTGTAGATAATGGTTTTACATCTCTTTGGAGTGATGGAGAAATCTAGTATATCTCATTCAATCCTCATAATTATGAACACTACCTTTCTAGATTTCCTCCCCAAGAAAAACTAAGCTAAAACATTTGAACACTTTAGGACAATAGTATTTTGTAACACAATATACAAAGTGATCTTAAAAATTACTACCTATGACTTTTAAGTCAGTTTGTAGACTATGTTAAAAATCACTACTGGCTTGAAGACTTCAAAAAAATTATCTTAGTTATTCTTGGGGATGAGAGATATAAAGGTAGTGTTCATGAGATATCCTAAATTATTACACCACTCTAAGGAAATATAAACCCATTATCTTCAAAAAATTTTGAAGATCATAACAAGAAACCTATCTGGCCAAATTCCATATTACCTACCATGGAAAATAGTAAGGTTGTAACTTCCTCCAAATCAATGTATATATTGAAAACCTCATATTTAAAACCTAAGATCATGTTGGGGATGTTGTTGAGGAAGATATCATGATCCTCTCTTATATTAACATCTTCCTATCTCTCCATTTATATTGTTAATTTTACCAATGAAGTTTGTTTTCCTTCTAATTTTTGTAGTCATATGGAAAACATTAGAGTTTAATTAACATTGTCCATATTTCCTTAAATTTTTGTTCTTGAAATATTTCTTCCTTATTTTATATTTCCTCCATCTACTTTGGTATCCCTTAATTTTCCTCTTCTAAAGAGTCATAAATCATTTCTTACCCTATTTTGTGTTTAATTTGATCCATGGCTAATTCCAAATCCATTTTATACTGGATTTTTTTAAAAAATACTTATTGATTCTACTACTTGATTTTCCCATTGAGATATCTAAGATTATGGGTGAAATAGAAATTTTCATCCCATACATAGAGGTAGGATTATCTTAATATTATTTATCATTTTTCAAACCTTGGGTGTTCCAATCACAATTTTTCAAACTTGAATCTAATATTCCTAGGTTTTAGGTTTGTGTTCTAAGTGAGGACTATAGGTCATTATGATGAGACACTCTTTGTAATAACTTCTACTTGTATTAATTCACTATGATCCCACCAATTCAAAGAGTGCTTCCATGTATTTCCTTTTATAATTTGACATGATTATCATTTTTTGATTTCCACATTCCATAAATCATCCTTTTCAATGAATATGATGAATTTTTCTTATCTTCTTAAGAAATTAAATACCCACCATTGTTTTCCTTACTATCTATTATAGACAAAATTTTCACCCTAGATAAGTTAAATAGACCTTCTCAAATTTTTGATAACATGGAACCATCTCTAAGTATAGGTAGATTGTTACAAGAGATAGATCTCTACATTATGGGCTACCTCCTTTGATCTAACTATTTAGGATCTCAACTACACTAGTATAATCACTTAGTAGGGTGAAAATGGAGGATTAAAACTGAAATTAACCTACACTAATTGAGGTGATAAACCAATGATATCTCCACAAACATACTTGAAATTTCACTATGAAGGCAGATTGTTAAAACTGATCTCAACTTAAGGTTCTTCTAGCAAAAGTGTTTTTACATAGAGGCAGATTTCTATGAATTTCTAAAGTTTATTCAATATGAGGTATGATATTAGAAACTAAAAATATTATTCACACTTAAAACACACCTAAAAAAAATTTACACTTCATGATACATGTTAGAAGAAATATTACTTACACAATGCATATAAGAGGAGAATGGAAACAAGGAGAACCAATCATCACTTGTCATCCAAATGGACTACTTGACATACTTAAGCAAGAATGTTAGAGACTAAAATAGATTAAAAAGTTTATTTAAAGTGAAAACAAGATGTTAAACTAGTAGGGCATCACCATACCAATTCTGGATAGTTTACAAATGTCAAAATGGCTTCAATATATAGAGTGATAAGAGAAGAGAGAGAAAGAGTGGCATTGGAGAGTCACAATGCCAATTTTAATGTCTTGAAGAAAATTTAAAATGTAAAATAAAGATTTATAAAATATATCATGAAGTTATATTTAACAAGTGTCAATCTAAAATGTGACATCCTCCTGAAGTTGACATATGGATACTTCATTGTCCTTATTGAAACTAGTCTTCTTGATAAGGACTCCAATAACTATATAGAACTACCTTAGAGGTCATCAAAACATATATAATAAATTTATAAGGTGGAAAAATTATTTTTTAAGGTTATTATGCACCCATCCAACTAATAACCTTCTTTTTTTCACTTGTTTTTTTATTTCCTTGAAGCATCTCACTAGCCCTCTAGGCCTAAACTCTCACACTTGTCACTAAGGTGACATGCACACACTAAAGAGAGTTAATTTAATAGATGCAATAAAAATATTTAAAAATTATTTGTCTTTTAGTCTATCATATAAACCTCAAGGAAACTCAAAATCATACTTCTCATCTCCAACTTAGCAACTACCTTGCTTCTCACTATTCTATCTAAGAATGCTTGCAACAATCAGATTAGTAGAGGGGTCTCCACATGTGACTAAGGTGAGAATGTGATATGATAGGTTAGAACACATACCCACACACATTTCACCCATTTGTTCCTTTTTGTACCTTAAAATCACCTCAAATCTTGCAAAAACCATATAATTTAACCCATCTATATAAGTGATGGTATAGAATAATTGAATGTTGAAGATCCTAAAATAGTTCCTAGTAGATCCAAATCACTTTATAGGAAAATTGACCTCTTATAGATGTATTACTCTTCATCTCTTTCTCATTGGGATCTTATGAGTGTTTTAGGTAGTTTAGGTTCCTAACCTTCAAACCAGTTCCACTTAATTCAATTACATGACCTCCTTAAACTATCCCTAATTTTTCAAGACCCCATGCATCCCATCCATACATATAGGAGTGAAATAATTTTTTTCTTAGGTAGCTTGCTTGCATTTTAGACACCCATAAGATAAATTAAGGCAAAAAATGGCCAATCCAAGTTTTTATCTACAAAATGATGAGTCTGATAAACCCTCCATTCTCCTATTAAATATCTCACATTGATTAGGAAGATCACATGAACATAGGAGTGAAGTAATAATCCTAAGGTTCATGCCTACTTCTAGACCTCATAGGCATATAATGTGTTTTCTAAGTATATGACCACCTATAAGTGGTCATAGTGACTATATAACCCATTTAAAGCTTATTCACCTCTAATTAAATCCTACACATCATCCAAAAATGCCTTAATACTCTTCCATTAATCTTCTTACCATCAACATACTAGGTTTGCAAGTTGAATTGCTTGTAGAGTGTCTCAAATCAAGAAAAAAACATGAGTGATTCCACTATTATTTTGACCTAAAGGTGACATGGAATTATTACTCAACCCATTATGATCCCTTATACCAGTTTTTAAATCCTGATCATACTTGTGGAGGCCTTAACACTTCAAATTATCAAAGCTAGTTATAGGCCTGCTAATGCATTCCTAGATTCAATAAGGATTAAAAACCTTTGCACAACCTTACTTTGTTCATCCTTTCCTTTAAAAATCACATGAAAGTGCAATATTATAACTTTGATATTGATTTATACATGGTCTATTCCATCCTACACCTTTAACTACCAATGAAACCTACATCTTTCATTAGCTTTGGCTAGTCTATCTCTTGAGTCAATTTATAGGCATTCATTAAAGATGTTAAGATATTCCTACAGATGATGATACATGTTTGAGAAATGTGTTTCACTCTTTTGGTTTCTCCATAGGTCATTAAGGCCATCTCACACTTGAATGGTTTTATTTCTACCTTGGGACCATGCAATTATCCCTTTACCATCAAATCACTATAGGTGTTACTTGCAATGTTCCAAGTTCATTTTGGCCTAATGAAATTGTATTTATCTAAGTATTTCCATTAGAATCTTACCTATGTTTAAATCCCATTCAAACATCAATCTCTCTTGAATTAACAATCTACTCTTATGCTAAGATGAGACCTGTAGACTTAGGTTGTAAGAATGAAACTATTAAGCTTTCCTAGATCTCATAGACCTTCACCATGAGATGACATTATGTGGACTAGAATCCCTTTTCAAATAAATTAAGGTAAACCTTCCCATTCTAAAATTTTATCCAACTCTATTCCACTCCATCTAGGTTTGACTATAGGCAATGGTCTCATGGTTTTGAATACTTAGCCTTCTTCTCAAAGATTTAGAATATGTTATTGGAGACCTATTTCAAATCTCAGAGCATGAAACTTGGATTTCTTATAAGATATTGGTACTTCCAACCTATGAAACACTCGTACTCAATGTGGATTATACTTATAGATGATACTGAGGGTATAAATCAATTATGATCTAAAACCAGATTTAATTGCATGATCAAATGAGAATTATAAATCACATTACACTGTAAGGGTATTCATTCCAAGTTATTTTGTAAACTTCCACTTCATGCTTTCACCTGCAACCCAATTTAATCCACATTAAAATATTCTCAAGAACAAACATTAGATCAATGCATCTTCATGATTGAGATATAAATATTTGTCATTCCTAAATATGAACATGGTTTGAGAATGAGATGAAATTTCTCATCTATAGATTGGGGTTATCATGATCAAAATGTGTAAATAAACATCATAATATAAGAAAATAGATATGCCTATGGTGTTTAATATTTAGCCCCATATTGAACTATCACACTTGATATTTATTTAATAAAAAAATTCAATTAATAGATTGACTACCATGCTTTGATGGGTTGAAAATTGGTGTATTACCCTTGACTTGAAGCCACTAATAAAAGATCAAAACACTATTCTCAGATTTCACATAACACATAGTCTACAAATGTAAATGGAGATATGACTATCTCTTCTAGCTTGTAATTTCATGGAAAGATTTAAAAATACTTCAGGAGAATTTATGGTATTGTTGAAGAACCATACAAACTTTCTTTTTTATAAAATATTCCACCATTTTACTTGGAAAGCTCAATAAATACCCCTATCATGGTTGACTAGTAGATTTTAGACCCTTAAATTATTAGTGATTGTTAATAAATATAATAAGATGAATTTTAGGAACAATTCCATAAGTTTTAATCTAACCAATAATACACTAAATTCCCAAAGTTTTAGGCTCTCACCTTCTCTCTCCTAGAATACCATTCATTTCAATTTTGCTTATGTGAGTTTGTGAAAGAGTCAATAAGAGAGTTATGACATTTTTGAATTTTGTTGACCTTGTAACTACTAGAGAATTAATATGATGGATTTGAAAACACTTGATCATTATTATAACCTAATTTATCTACATATTCTCTCTCCTCTCATGTTGTACTTTCTTGGGAAGCCTCTAAAACTAACTTTTCTTGCCCATAACTAACTTTTATTAACTTTAAACTATTTGGTATGTACCATGGCATATTTTCAGACACTTATTTTCATCACTTGACCTTTAACACATTTTTGAAGGCACCATAAATGACCCTTTTGACTCTTTTTTACTTAGGAGACCCAAATATACCAAAACACATTAAAAAACTTACCTTAATCTTTCAAAATTTATCTTAATAAATGATAATAAGGTATTTTGGACTCAACTAGGACCTCCTAAATCACCTAAGGTTTATTAATTTACCTATAGGGGTCATATTTTGACTTAGGGGTCAAAATTAGATAACAAATTGGTGACTCATATGGGTAACATGCTTGCTATGCTAAGGACCAATTGCCTTGTCCTTTCATTGGGAAATAGAGTCACTCATATGTTTTAACTAATAATGATATGATTATAAAAATAATCCAAAGTTACACCACCACACAAAAAGAAAAAAATAGACAAAATAAGACAAGAAAACACACACATGTGATCTCTAAACATTTAGGGAAAACACATAAACAACTCACATCAAATAATGTGCCCAACACCTTATGGAAAACACACACTTATCATAATATATACAAGACCTCAAAACACTTGAGGTGAAGGACAAATTCTTCACTGATTTAACTAAGGTCAAAGACAATGTTTCTAGAATCACAACTACTCCATTAGAATACACCATCATATGATGAATATTTGTCAATGATAACTTGATAATGGAGATAATAAAATGACTTACCATCTTGGGATCTTCTGCTAACTATAAGTGTATCACTTGGAACTCTCATGAACACTCCATCTAGATTTCATAGAACTTTGTTTGACTTTGCAACTTGTTTAACCTTTATCATGTCCACTTGGCACTCTTCAATCTAATTATTGGGAGTCATGAAACCATTCCCAATTTCAAATGTATTTGAATCAAGATATGTTTGCAATTGGGAGTCATCAAGGTTGTCTTCTATTTTACCAAACATTTCATGGTCTGCCAAAGTTGTTTCTTCTTAATAGAGACCCGAAGCTCTTATTTATGCTCATTAGTTACATGGTTAACCTCATCATTAGGTTTACATTATTTTTGAAGAGTTGTAGATGTAATTACCTCTTCAAACTTATTCATGATGGCATTGAATTTTTTCCACATATCATCTACCTTTTCTTGAGTTTGATTCTCATGAATATTATCTTCTTTAGAAAACATAACTGAGTGCTCACTAGGACTATCATGTTTTGTTATATCTTGGATATTGAACATCATCATCCATGTATAAAATCTAGTTACCCCATGCAACCTATTTTAGAGTGTCATTAGAATTTGCATTAAGAGACCCATCAAATTTTTCCTAGAGGATGTATGTACCAAGACCTATTTCTTCAACATGCTCATATGGATCAAATCCATACTAATCAAATTCCCATTCATCAAGGTATAAGTTAGCTATGCCATCAAGAGGTGTTAAAGATTATTGATCACTAAGATGATCTTTTTCATCAATGATATTAAAAATCATGTTTGATGTATAAGTCACATATGACTCTACATGAAATTGAGATAGAGGTTCAGATTTGATTGATACTTTAGCACCATACCTATTCAAAAATTCCATATGGGACCAATCTAAAGTAAAGTATACTCCAATATTACTAGTAAAATCTCATGACAATAAAGGGGAAAAGTGAGGTGGTACATCCATAACCAAAAAATATTGAGAAATAGTGAAAGTATGACAAGCATGAAGAACAAGTTGTAAACTTTTGATTATGCCAATTGTCTTGGTAGCTGATCCATCTAGTTGTAACACTCCCTTAGAATGAGGCTCATACTTCAAATTCAACTTATCAAGTACTTGATTAGGTAAGATTAAAGTAATTAATCCACTATCAATCAAATAATTATGAACCAAATCATCTATAATTATGATATAGAGATAAAATGGAAGAGATTTGTCTACTTTCTCAATTTTGTTTTATTGTTGCTCACTATGATTTAATGTGTTTGTCAAGGCTATCTATTTCCCACTAGGCTACTTGGTTACCAGCTTGAGTTTGGACATATCTTCTTGGAGTATCTTATCCAGACATTGCTAGTGTATCCCACATTGATACACTTACATGAGCCTTATTTATCTGCTCTATAATGCTAGTGAAAGAGACACTAACCTTAGATTGTCCACTAATAAGAATAGTGATGCCCATAACTTGAGACTTATGAGGTGTGAAATAAATCTTAAAATTATAAATTCTTTGATCTATTTATGAATTTGTGACTTCATTAAACATACCTACCCTTTGGAGTGTTTGAAAGCTCATTGATGGACCATTACCAACCCTTATAATCTCTTCAATTGTCTTTCTCTTTGACCTTATTTTTGTAGTTATATGATTTGAATATTTTCTTGATTTCCCTTAGTAATTCACATCACATGAGTCATATTTATGAAAATTTACTAAATTAGGATCCAATTTATCACTCTCTCCATTATTTTCTCCTCCACTAAATACCTCAACTTGAGTCATGACTAGCATTGTTCCCAAATGTGCCATGAAATCTTGATTAAAGGACTCATTGGCATAAGCAGATGGATCATGAGATTGATACAATGGATAATAAACCTCATGCTATTTATAAAGGTTGATTTGAGTAAGTAATAATGATTTTGAGTGGAAGGAGTATTGGGATTATAACCATTATATGATTTTTCTTGAACTAGATGTCCTTGACCTTGAAGATTCCCTTAAAAGGGTGGTTTATTTCCTTGTTAGTTTGGATAGGACTAATGTTGGTATGGGATTTATAAATTTCTCCCTTGATGCTATTGTATGATCCTTTTGATCCCTAAAATCTCTTTCTCAAGATCATTCACTCTTTCTACCTCATTATATTTACTTGACTGACTAGGGGAAATTAGCTTATGTTTTTGTGTAGGGATGGGAGAAGTAGTAGGTGTAGGGGTTTATAAATCAAGGAAAAGAGACATAGGGAGTCTTGGAGAAATATATATAATATGAATCAAATAGTTATCATCTCTAATTTCTACTTCATAGGCATTAGGCAATGTGTCCCCTCCCATAGATTGTACCATCATAAAAATATCACTGTCAAAATCCTTAAGATAATAAAGGAAAGCATGATGTTTAGTAGATCTTACCAATATTAGGATCCTATTCCATGTATTTTTAAACCTTGTGTTGAAGTCTTGAATAGCTTCTTGAGGTGCTCTCCTTATGTTGGTTAACTACTCAGTCAATGACAAGTTGCCACTCTTGTCCTCAAATCTTCTCCTCAAAGCATCATCCAATTCATCCCATGTGGTGATAGATTTAGAGGCCAAAATACCATACTAATAAAGATCTTTCCCATTGAAATAAATAACAAAAAATATAATGGATATATTCTCCTAAATGATATGATATATATTTCATGAGTTGGAAATGTTTCTAATATGCTCAATAAGAGTAATGGTAGTCTCACTTGTATATGAAGGGACACTTTTGAGGGTTGATATGGGAATGCCATCATAATAGGAAAGTGTTTTAGGAATATATCCATTTAAATAAAAAAAAATGTAGGTTATTTCCCATGATATCTTTAGTATTTTTCAAGATTGGGATAATTAAAAACTTTATTATAGGTCTATGAGCAAGGTAGGATCTCTTTGGGTAAGGATGGGTGTAAGCAAATCTATTTTATTTGATTGAATAATAAGGAATATCTTAGAAATAAAAAGGAATTAATTTGGTATGATATCTTTTGTTTACCTTAGGCATGAAATAATGCACTAGTCTTAAACCAAGAGATAATTTTTGGAGTCACCAGATACTATAGGAAGGAGACTGTTATAACCATTTTGTTGTCAAGACCAAAATCCACCCTAAATAACCTTCTTAGACCACATGTATCATTGGGCATGATATAAATATTATAGCCAAAATTTTCACCCTAGATAATTCAAAAAGACCTCAAATTTTGGATAACATGAAACTATCTCTAAGTATAGGTAGATTGCTACAAGAGATAGATCTCTAGATTATGGGCTAGGTCCCTTGATCTAACTATTTAAGATCTCAATGAAACTAGTCTAATCACTTATTGGGGTGAAAATTGAGGAATAAAACTAAAATTAAACTACACTAATGGAGGTGATACACCAAGTATATATTGAAAAACATACTTTAACTTTCACTATGAAGGTAGATTGTTAAAACTAATCTTAACTCAAGATTATTCTAGTAAAAGTGTTTTTACATGGAGGCAGATTAATATGCATTTATTAAGGTAATTTAATAGGATGTATTATCTTATACACTAATAATATTATTCAAACTTCAAATACACGTAACAAAAATTTACACTTCATGAGACCTGTTAGAATAAATATTACTTACACCATGCAAACAAGAGCATAATGGAAGTATGGAGAAACAATCATCACTTGTTATCCAAATGGAGTACTTGACATACTTAGGTAATAATTTAAGAGACTAAACCAACTTAATAAATTTATTCAAATGAAAAATAATATGTCAAGCTAGTAAGGCTTTTCCATACCAATTCTGGATAGTTTACAATTCCAAAATGACTTCAATATATAGAGCAATAGGAGAAAAGAGAGAAAGAGTGACTTTGAAGAGTCACAATGTTGTGTCAAGTCTTGAAGACCAGTTAAAATGCAAGAGAAAGACTTATAAAATATATCATTAAGTTCTCTTGAATAAGTGCCAATCTAAAATATGACGTCCTCCTGAAGTTGGCATAGGGATACTTCATTGCCCATCTTGAAACTACTCTTCTTGATGAGAAGTCCACTAACTGTCTAAAAATGTCTTAGAGGTTATTAAAACATATTTAATAACTTTATAAGGTGGAAACATGATTGGTGTAGGTAATTATGAACCTATCCAACTAATAACCTTCTCTTTGCCACTTATTGTTTAATTCCTTAAAGTAGCTCACTAGCCCTCTATGCCTAAACTCTCATAGTTGTCATTGGGGTAGCCTACACACACTCAAGAGAGTTAATTATAGATATGTAAAATACATATTAAAAACCCCTTTGTATTTTGGTCTATCATATAGACCTCAAGTAAAATCAAAATCATACTTCTCATCTCCAACATGGAAGTTACCTTGCTTTGCACTATTCTATCCAAGATTGCTTGCAACAATAAACTTAATAGAGGGCTCTCCATACATGAATTATGTGATAATGTGATATTAGGTATTATAAAACATCTCCACACACCTTTCACCATGGATTTTACCCATTTATTCCTTTTTATACCTTCAAATCACCTCAAATATTACAAAAAACATAGAATTTAACCCATCCATACAAGTGATGGTACAAAATAATTGAATATTAGAGATATTAGGAGAGTTACCAATATATAAAAATCACTTTAGAGTCTAATTTACCTATTTTTTATGCATTTCTCTTCATATCTTTCACATTGGGCTCTTGTGAGGGTTTTAGGTAGTTTAGGTTCTTAACATTAGTTCATAAAGGTTAAGTTACCAACCTTCAAATCAATGAAAATAAATTTTAAGTACATGACCTCCCTCAAATATCCCTAAGTGATCAAGAACCCATGCATCGTATTAGTATAGATGGGAGTGAAATAAGTTCTCTCAGGTAGCTTGCTCGCATTCTAGACACCCCTAAGAAAAATTGAAGCCAAAAATGGCCAATCTAAGTTATTATATGAAAAATTATCAATATAATCAACCATAAATTATCCCATGAAATATCTCACATTTCTTGGGAAGATATCATGACCATAGGATTGAAGTAAGAAACCTGAGGTTCATGCCTAGTTCTAGGCTTCATAGGCATATACTAGGTTTTATGAGTATATGACCACTTATTAGTGGTAAAAGTGAATTTAGGACCTATCCAGCTCTTATTCACAACTAATTAAATCATAAAAATCATCCAAAAATGCTTTGAGACTTTTCCATTCATCTTTTTACCATCAATGTACTAGGTCTGTAAGTTACATTGCTTATGGAGTGTCTCATGTCTAAGACAAAATAGTGAGTAATTACACTATTATTATAACATAAAGGAGACAATTATAGATTTTTAAAACCCATTATGATCCAATTTACCAATTTACAAATCCTTATCATGCCTATGGAGGCCTTAACACTTCAAATTCTCAAAACTAGTTATAGGCCTATTAATGCATTCCTAGATTTTATAGGGCTTAAGAACCTTTGCCCAACCTTAATTTATTCATAATATACTATGAGAATCAAATGGAAATGGGATATTATAAAATTTATAGTGATTTATACATGGTCATATCCATCTTACACCTTTTCCTACCAACCAAACCTACATCTTTCATTAACTTAGGCTAGTCTCTCTCTTAAGTCAAACTATAGGTGTTCATTAGGGAAGTCAAGATAATCCTATAAATGATGATACATTTTTGATCATTATGTTTCAAAATTTTTTTTTATCCCAAGGTCACTAAGGCCATCTCACAACTGAATGGATTCATTTCTACCTTGAGATCATGCAATTATCCCTTTACCATCAAAGCACTATAGGTGTTACTTGTAATGTTCTAGGTTCATTTTGGCCTAATGACACTGTAGTTATATGAGTGTTTCCATTAGGATATTGAATTATTTTAAATCCCATTTAAAAATAATTATCTATTGACTTAATAACATCCTCTTATGTTAAGATGTTACCTCTAGGCTTAGGCTATAAGAATGAAACTATTAGGCTTGCCTAGGTCTCATAGACCTTCACTATGAGATGACACTATATAGAACAAAATCCCTTTTCAAATAAATTAAGGTAAACCTTCCCATTATAAAAATTTATTCAAATATGTAACTCTCCATCTAGGTTTAACTTTATGTAATGGTCTAATGGTTTTGAATACTTAGCCTTCTTATCAAAGCATCATAATATGTTATGGGCCCTAAAGATAATGGAGACCTATTGCAAAGCTCAGAGAATGAAACTTGTCTTTCCCACAAAATTTTAGAACCTCCAACCTCTGAAACACTCAATGTGTGGTATACCTATAAATTATAGTGAGGGTATATATATATCCATTTATGACCTCAAACCAAATTTGCCTAAATGATAAACTAAGATTTATAAATCACATTTCACTGTAAGGGTATTCATTCCAAGTTGTTTTGAAAACATCCATTTCACAATTTCACCTATAACCTAACTTAATCCATGTTAAAATCTTATCAAGAATAAACATTGGATCAATGCAACCTCATGATATATATATATATATATATATATATATATATATATATATATATATATATATATCATTCTTATGTTTGAACATGGTTTGAGAATCAGATGAAAGGATCATCTAGAGACTAGGGTTGACATGATCAAAATGTGCATACAAACATCTTACTATGATAAAATAGAGGTGGATATGGTGTTTAATATTTATCCCCAAATTGTAATGTCACCATTGATATTTATTCAATATAAAACTTCAATGGAGAAACTAACTACCATGTTTTGAGGGGTTGGAAACATGTATATTGCCCTTGACTTGAAGCCACTCATAAAAGATCCAAACATTGTTCTCAGCTTTCACATAACAAACAATATATAAATGTGAATGGAGTTATGAATGTCTCTTCCAACTTTTACCTTTATGGAAATCTTGAAAGAGACTTAAAAAAACTTGAAGGGATTGTTGAAGTCCCATACAAAATTTTTTCTTTAGAAAATATTCCACCATTCTGCCTGGAAAGCTAAAGAAAGATGTCTATCATGGTTTACTAGGGGATTTTAAATAAATTTAAGAATATTAATATGAGGAATAGTGCC
>JARHVA010002920.1:730000-870000 GCA_037957365.1 Torreya grandis | reverse complement strand
AACCTAGTATCCTTTTATAGACTATGATTACTAGCACATCAAGTTGTCTTAATTATGCCAAGGCATAGATCAGTTTGTTAAAGAATACATGGATACATTCCATATATTTATTATTTTTAGATAGCTTCAATTAGATAAGCATACAAATTTACTTGCATGTTTGAAGCAATCTCCAAGCTCTAGACTAAGGTAGAAGTTTTCAAGTCCCAGGATAAATAATAGTCTAAGACTTATGAGTAGAATTTGAAACCTAAAAATGGATTTGAGTGACATCCACAGAATAATAAACATTAATAAAATTACGATAATACTACATCCAAGACTATAAAGTGGTTTTTAGTTCAAAAATCCAATAGACATTCCAATGAGGTGTCAAGCTAGGAACAATATAGTTCCACAACTTCATCCATGGGGTATAAGCAATGTAGGATTTAATAAAGGTAAGAATATAGGGTAATATGAAAATATTACCATGATGGGTAACAAAACATATTTACTTCCCTTATACAAATAGGAGAAGCAAATATATGTTTCCAATCTCAAATGTGGATCACTGCTCAACAATAACACTTTTTCATTGACCATACTCCATTGGATAGTTCAATGTAGGATCTAATAAATGTGTTACTCAATAGTGTCAAATAGTGTACAACATAAATAATTTCAAAGATATAGTCTTTTGTGACCATATCTTTATCATTGACATACTGTATATGAGAAAAATAATATAAATGTTGTCATTAATGTTGGTGATAAAAGGTACTACATACCAAAATTAGTTCCTAATATTTCACTCATAAGGACCAAATAGGGTAATAAGCTCATGACATCTAGTAAACTTGTTGTGTTTTTGATGGTGAGATATGAATGTAAGAACATCCTTAAATCACCAATTCATACCAAAATTCCTATAGAAATAACAAAGATCTCAATATTGAATCATAAGTTGGAAGAATAAAATCATTACTTATAGTAACCAAAGGAAGCTACTACACAATATGTGGTGAACACTATTAACTTGAATTGTGGACTAACTTTACTCAATGCATATTTATACAACATATTATTTCATGAAAATGAAGTAATCAAGTGGAAAATACATGAACTTGTTGACAAATGACATATAAGGCTCATCTCATCACCTTGTGACAACTTAGTTTTTTTGGGAAAAATAAGGATGACACATGTGGGTTATGCATCTATTACAAAGCTATTGACAATATCACAGTGAAGAACCTCTTTCCTCTTCTAAAAATTATGACTTTTTGAACAAGCTATGTAGTGAAAAAAAATTCACCAAAACTGATCCTAATTTTTGATATCATCATATTCTTATGTAACCCATAGACATAAATACAACCTTTAAGATGAAATGAGGTTTTTATGAATGGATATTAATTTTATTCAACTTAAATGAGATGCAGATGATGAATGACATTCTCAAGACATTCATCACCAATTTTGTGTGTGTAATTTATGGTAACATGTCCTAATGAAGGGATGCCCTTGGTTATGTATCTAGAGTCATGCAATGAAAAAAACTCACCATTATTTACTATTACTTGATATTAGGCTTTAATCACATCTACATTTGGTAAATCTAGAAATATCTAATCTATCTCTAGGCCTTTTGGCCTTATAATATAAACCCCTCAATTTTAGTTTATATAACTTACTCTATTATGTCCCATCTCTAATTTCTAGCCCATTTCATTATTCTCTTCTCTAAGCTTTCATTTGTTCTCTCACATATCTCAATTCCCCATTGATATCCTTTCTACTATATGTAATCATTCTAATGTCCCTTATTCAACTCTTTTTTTTTTTTTTTTTTTTTATGTCTACTCAATCTTCTGGATGACTCTCCTTATTCAGAGGGAAAATATCCTTTTATGTTTGGACTCTATCATTTTCTCTCTTAGATAAAAACATATATTTGAATTTTAGGCATGAGATCCTTTTTTATTTTCCCACTCATTTGCTTATTGAACTTTCCCTCTAACTTCCCCTAATTTTTTAAATATTTGTTGTACTAACATGCACATAGAATAACTCTCTACTTCATGATCAATACTAATATAAATTTCCATTCAACAGAATTTCAATGAGACATTAAACACATTTATTGGTGCAATGATGTGAAATTTGTTTCCATATAAAGATTTTGGTGTTGTTTCCTTGGCTGTGATCAAACTATGAATAGTGATCATAGTTACTCATGATCATGCCACGTGGTATAATCATGGGGTATCTACATATTGGGATCCAAAACATTCTCCATGATATATAAGGTTTTTTGAACCCATGCATTTATTAATTCCATTTTGTGGTCCTTCATAAATCCACCCTTTTTCACTATGGCCTCTCTTTATATCTAAAGACTCATGGTTAAAAATAATTCCATTTAAAGCATGAAATACATACATATTAAATTGTGGCTAATTTATGTCTCATAACTCACGACAAGTTCCCAAACTCACATGATTACTTTTGGTCCCTGTGAACTCCATTAGTATATCATAAATCCATTGGACTTTAAATATTAATGTATAAATAATTGGGTATGATCAAAATATTATGGAAATATATATATATATATATATATATATATATATATATATATATATATATATCATAACAAAAAAATTTAGAGTGTGGTTTCTAATAAATATAAGGGCTACTAAATTTGTATGTTTGATAGCATAAAAATATATGTGTGTAAGAGTTCTTAGCAGAACATTGAGACTATGACCACTTAAACATCTATGAACTCAAATATATTTAAATGCAATCATCATGACATTAAAAATATAATGTTGAAAATGTAAATGTGACTCTACTAAGATATCAAAGGAAAAATTTTATCTCTACAACTTTGTGATCTTTCATATTTAACCCGAGGACTATGTATTGAATACTAACCCAAAATCTGTACCTTATTTTGATGATGCAAGATAGCTTTTATGCATTATATGTTTACATATTAGACACTTGAGGTAATTAAAATATGAGATACTACTCACATTGATGGAATAAGTGTCAAATCCATTCTTTTATCCACTAATATTGATCATGATAACATTTCTTTCCAACACACCAAATATCTCAATTATTTTTATCCCTTTCTATTCCATTTATATCTCCCATTTGGATTCAAATAATTCTTCTTCCACTCACCTATTTTTATTATTTACTATTTTATGGGGTCAAAGCCACCATATTACATCCACCTTTTCCAAAATATTATCTTATTTTTACCCATTATTTGGGCATAGTCTATCCACCTTCACCAAGAAGATCCTTTCATTTAACTTTCTCTTGTGGGATTATACCCAATAACTTCATCCAACTAATTATTACTAAAGCCTTATTTGATTTATATTTTCATTGTGTATCCTACTACTAGATTCATAATTATGTCACATGTTTTTATTTGTAGCTCCTATTTAGTCATGGTTTCTATCTCTTCCTCTAATTTTATATGTGCCACCACAATTCATCTTCTGGCTCCTTTGCTCATGAGATTCATAAAAAAATCTTATTCTTTATTTGTTTCTTCACATGCTTTGGATGAAGTATGAATCAGCTACTCCTCCTCACTTTCTTTCTTGAGTTTTTAACTCTACACTTTTGGTTTCACCTTTTCACCTTAGAAGGTCTTCTTGAATGCCTCATTTCTCTCCATATTTGAACCTACACATAAACTATAGTCACAAGTTAGTTTCAAAACATGATAGTTTATAATCCCCAAAGGTGTTTCTTCCATATTCACATTATAATCTTGATTTTATTCCAAGCTTGTGTCCCACGATGCCTTCATCATTATGCATGATCCTCAAAATAGTGTTATTTTTGTGACAACTCCTCTTTTTATTTTTATTCACATCCAATCCTCTTTGCATCAAATTAAGGCTAATTGAATTCATTTTTATTCTCTTCATTTTCATTTATGTCACACTCAAGTGACATTTTTCACTTCTCCAATCTCTTACTCTTTCTCTTGTGAGAGTATTCTCTCCCACATAAATTATTACCAGTGTAATATATCTTGTTCCAATTCTTATTCTTATCTCTCATATATATGAGCACATTGGGCCGAATCATGGTTTGTATCATCATCTTTTCCATCTCCTTCACTACTATTCCTACCCATAAATTAACCACATTAATTGAATTGATAGCTTCCACAAACAATTTTTTCAACTCCTTTTCATGCATCAAAGACATGTTTCCCATCATTTTGTATCCCATTTCATTAATATGTTTTCCTCTATATGTTACTCAGAAATAAATTTATCTTTTTTTTTTTTTGAAAACATATTTGGGTTTCTCACATGGAATCCTCACTTTTCTATTTCCTTTCTGGTAAATATTTTTCTTATCTCTCTTGAATATAAATTCTTGAATCATCTTCAACCATTCTCTTAGCAATTTTGGGTGTAAAACATGAACCATCAATTTAGAAAACCATATATTCCTAAATATTCATCTTCTTCTTTCCTTTCTCTTCTTTCCTCTTTTAGAGATATCTATAATGAATATATAGATGTCCACATAGCTTCTTTCATGAAATATTTACCCTCATGGGGTCTTTAATTTTTTCCTATTAAAATAAAATTCTATTTCAACAATACATTTTAGGATGTTCTTTGGGCTCTCCTTACCAAAAAATAAGTCCACATTGAAATTGGACTAAAATATTTCTTTCATCCTGACCTTTATTGGTCTATTATATTTGTTGGGATATTTTAATTCACTTTTTTGGTCTCTCTCCAAAGTGCCTAACCTTTTTTATAGGAAAAATAATTCCATTATCATTTATTCTCGATCCTTTTCACTCAGAATTGCAACATCTTCTTCACTTTGTGTAGTATTCGACATTTCCAATCTCACATAGATTTATTTAATATATATACTAGATCTTATAATCCTAGTGATTTTCTCTTTTATGTGCCATTTATTATTTATAAATAGTCTTATCTTTCACAACATGTAACTTATTTAACCATGCATCTTTTCAAAAACCTTCAATAAACGTTTCTTCTCATGAATGTAATTTTATATTTAAAAACTTACTACCGATTCAATATAAGTCTCAAACCATTCTACATACTCTTTGCACTTTCATGTCTTCTCTCTTACCTAAAAAGATGCAAGTTTATTATTCAAAACTTGTAGATGCCTCAAAATAAATTTATTTTCACACTTTTATCACACATATATTCCTCAATTGTAGGACATTGCCACAACCACAACAAGATCATGTGAACACTTTGACACTTCATAGTGCAGTCCACAGCAGGGGATCCTAGTGAAAAGATGACCTTGGTTGTGCATCTAAAGTCATGAAAAAGTAAACACTCACCATTATTTATTATTCTTTGATAATAATCCTTTAAAACATATACATTTTATGACTCTATGACTCTCTATTATATGTTCTCTACTCTATCTCTAAGCTTTTTTATCTTAAATATAAAGAACTTGGTTTTATCATCTAAAAATTCCTCTATTATGTCCCCTATCTAATATTTTGGCCCCTTTATTTCTTATATTTTATAATCCAATGACAATTTTATTTAGTATATTATCTCTTCACTGATATGTCTATCAAATTCATCTAATCTAGTTTCATGGACTCTTTTTTTTGTATCTCTACTCAATCCTCATATCAAATCTCATTCTCATAGGGAAATCCACTTTTATGGTTGGCCTCTATTTTAATTTTTATCTTCAATAAAAATATATATGAATTAAAAGCATGATATCATTTTTCTTTTCTTACTCATTAATTTATCTAACTTTCCCTCTAACTACCTATGGTTTCATAGAAATAGTTTTTTTAATAGAATGCATATGGGATAGCTCATTACCTTATGATCATTATTAATATAAATTTATCTTCAAGAGATTCATAATGAAAAATTATACTTTTATAGTTGCATTGACATGAAAATTTTGGACTCATCAAGATATTAGTGTCATACTCATAGCTATGCTTAAATTTTTAACAATGATCATAGGTTTCATGTGATAATACCATGTGGCATGATCCTAAGGTATCTACATAATGGGATCCAAAACCTTCCCCATGATATTAGAGGTCTCCATGGATTTATGGATTTAATAAATCCACTTCTTTATCCCTCACACATCCACCCCTTTTCATTGTGGCCTCTCTATCTACAAACTTGTGGCTCAAACTCATTCCATTTAATATATGTAATGTGGTTAACTTATGTATCATGATTCCATATGATTGTGATATTTTTGTAATACTATTTCCTAGACTAACATAATTAATTTTGATCCTTGTGAACTATGTTAGCTTGCTAGGTACTAGTTAGACTTTATAAATTAATGTATAACTCATTGGGTTTCATCAATATATTGTTGAAGTATATAATTTATTCACAATTAAATTTTTTAGAGTGTGGATTATAATATAGCTAATGACTTAGGAATGTTCATGGTCACTAAAGTACACATATTTATGTGTATGGGGTAGTTGTTGAACATATAGACTATGGTGATATTGAAAGCTATGAACCCAAAGATATGTAAATATTATCACCATGAAATTACCACTTAATGTTTCAAATGTAAATTTGACACCATTAAGATATAAAAGGGAACAAAGTGATCTCTACAAAATTATGATCTTTTTTATTTAGCTTAAGTATTTTGTATTGCAAACTAAACCAAATTTCCTTCTTGGTTTTGGTGATGTAATATTTCATTTAAGCCTTCAATTCTACAACATAATTTTTTGTCTTATATCTTGAAAAAATACCATTTTTTTAATAAAAACATGGGATAAACATTTGTAACATATAAAGTAAGTATTTGACACTTTTCAGAAGCATAGTTGGATGAAAACATGGGAAAATTATCATTTTCCATGTGGAATATATAGTATCTAGGATACATAGGGAGATGCACAAGGAGGTGTATTTAGGCAAAATCAAAATTCAAATCATCCAAGAATGGCCACAACCAAATAATCACACAAATCTTCACAACTTCTTATGAATATAAAATTTTTAGATGAGATTTGTACTTGGTTTCTATCATGTGACTTAACCATTGAACCAAGTTACCAAAGGTGGTGATAAAGTAAATTTAATATAATCTATCATACAATATAAATAATTTGGAGAAATAAAATGTAAAGTCTATTCAAAATTAGTACTTGTATTTCCATATTTTTAAAAATAATTTGATATTGAGATTGATGCATCAGACTGTGTACTTAGAGTAGTTCTCACTCAACCTGGTATTCCATTTTATTACCATAGTGAAGTTTTCAATGCACTGATAAGAAACTACCCACCATATAATCTTGACATTTATGTTATTGTACATGTATGTAGACATTGGAAGCATTATATGCTGGGAAAAGAGATTGTGATCAACACATATTATAATCTATATCAATTGTTTTAGAATAAAAATATTTAAATCAAGAGAAACATAATAAATTATCTTCTTATCTACATAAATTCCATATGTACTTAAAACATGAGAAGGGAAGTTCCAATTTAGTTTCATATCTTTTGGGTTGTCCATTAATTCAATATATCCTTTATATACTTAATATATGTGGACATTAAGTCCACACATGGTCATAATTTTATCCATATAATATGTAATTTTTAGATATCTATAATTATTTTATTTGTAATAATTTAGTCCCATATTTTTACTGGAAAAATGGACTCCTATTTAACCTTATGCATTTGTGTGTTTTGTATGAGGTAGAGAGACATAAACTAAGATGGGAGACTAATTTTATCAAAATATTAGGACACTTTGGAGCCAAAAATAATCTTTTGGTGTTATTTAAGTTCTTGTTACCAAACCTCAAGATAGATGTTGAAAATTACATCAAGTCTTATATCACATGTCTAATTTCCAAACTATTTAACAAGATTTAAGGTTTTTATACACATATGTCATTTAAAATTATACCATGGGAATATATATGCCCATTGACTTCTCTCAAATTATGTTATTACCAAACATGGTAAAAATAACTATGTATTTTTTTTATATTCTCAAAGATAGAAATTGTAATACCTTGTAAGAAATCAATCTCAAATATCAACTATATATCATGTATGGATCCACTTTGGAATCCTAGAAACTTTATTTTATAGAGATAACATTTTTCAAGAAATTTTAATAAATCACTTTGGTATATGCTAGATACAAATTTGAACAAGTCTACTGCATTCCATCTGTAGGTAGATGGATAGATGAAAGTGGTAGAAATGAAGTTTTCATATTCTTAGAGTGTATAATTAAACTAATAAATGAACTTGAGATGAAATACTACCTTTCATTCATAACATCTAGGATAGCTATTTTCATAACTCTACTATACACAATGATTTTTAAGTTTGTTTAAATTTATAACCTTAGGAACCCATTGATGTAGCTTGTCATATTCCACCATCAATAAAAATAAATCCTTTAGGTAAAAGGTAAGATTAGTTTTTTCAATTCATTGATAAAATTCAACACATTTAGTAGAAGTATAGACCATTTTATAGTAGTCTAAAGCTAAGTAAAAATGACACCATCATAAACATCATACATTGAAACCTTTCAATTTGGTGATACAAATGGATACACCTAGAGAAATAAATACTAATAGAAGTTTATTGAAAGCTTCATCTACTTTTATAAGGGCCCTAAACCATCCCCAATTAAGTAGGAGATAATGATTTTATTCTTAATATTCCTTCTTGTACCTTAGGTTTCATATAGTATTCAATGAGAATAATTGCACTATTACTTTCCACCTTTATTTAATACTTTAGACACAATAGACAATATTATTTAAAAATATATCAGTCTATAATATAATACCCCAACAAAATTGGATGAAGTCATTGAATTCAAGATCAAACAAGCATGTCAACAAGATATTCCTCTCTTTTAAATTGTCAAAGTATGTCAAGAGCCTTCCCATAGAAAATGGTTTAATTAAGTTGAGGTTACCAAATTATTTACACATATTTACCACAACTTCATGTAATGGATACCATTTCTCTTCAAGGAAGGACAAATAATATATGAGGATATCGGGAATTAAATCATACTACAATTATTTTTGGGTTATTCATCTATCTTTACACTAATATTAGTAGAATCAACAACAATTTCAACACCCACTTACAAATCATAAGATATAAAACTTCTCTAACATTACCACATAACACCTACATTTTCAATACTATAGATCATAGTCTATCAATAATGGTTCTTGATAATGTCACCACAATCATTGTTTATGAAATGATTGTTACCAACCTTTGTAACAGTTTAACCTATACTTCATCTCCCTCATGTATATCAATGTACACATCTATTTTTTAGATATATTAAATAGTAAATAATTAATTTATGGAGTATTTAGACACCACACATCTAATCTATTAGATATTGCATAAAGCTTAGCATAATACAAATACGTTATTAGAGTTCTACATCAATTGTCAATTTTATTCTTTGATTTATTATTTCATTTGTCCTATGAATATTTAAAAATTTATAATTAATAAAATAATTTATCACATAGCCCCTTTAAGTTTTTTTAATTAGGATTTCCACTAGGCCTCCTCATAGGCCTACGATCAACGCTTGAATCTTGCTTTTTTGGGTGTTAATTTTGAAGTATACCTTTATGGAAAGTATCACTATAGTAGTTTCTCATCTTCATGATTGGAATCAAATATTTAACTCTATAATCACTCTAATTTACCACACTTATAACCCTAATGTCACCCAAGGGGGGAAAACCTTCTCAAAAACAATATTACCATTGACTTTATTTATATATCATGACAAATAAATGTGAAGTTAATTTTTTTAATGTGAAACCATAAATTATTTAAAAAATTTACAAACTTTATTGAGTATTTCATAATAAATATTATAAAACTTATATTTCAATATTTGAGGCTCACCTAGGGATCATGAAGAATGTGATATATCAAGGCTTCACTCATCATAGCATAGGTTATTGCATAACCTAAATTTTTTATCAAAGGAATAGGAAATGGCATGATACAACATAGTAAATATGTTTTAAATGAAGATATCAAGATCACAGTCACACCACAACATAGTAGGGTAACATCAATATCATAGCACACCAAGTTCACATCACAAAATGGTTACACAAAGTCACACTCTCCATGTGCCTAAAAAATAAATGGACATTAAGGGGTTCTATTTAGGATTTGAGGATTCTAGATCTTACCTAAGAAATATTTGACAAAAATCCTTAACCAATATATTGAAAATAATTTATATGGAAGTACACCTAAAAAGTGTTTGAAAAATAATCTTTTTCACACATTTGGTCAAACAATGGATTTCCATTGTCTATGGCATAATGAATTTACTTTACCAATAAATAGGAATCATATAAATATGCCATAATATGATTGAAATATAGCATAATATATGAAATAAATGTTGAGTCACTTTGAGTGGGAAACCTCCAAAACATTTAAATAAGAATATAAATCAAAATATCATGATGAAATACTAAACACTACCTATTAAATATACCTTAGATATGTTCTGGAAACACCCTAGTCAAACCATAAAAAAAATATTAAGCAAAAAATATGATCATTTAAATTGATTAAAGGTTATGCTAGCCAAACATCATCCACACATATCAGAATAAAATTTATATCCTGAGGTCATAGAATGTCCCCCTTCAAACAAGTATTTTACTAAAGATTGACAATCACTCAATGTTTTACTATTAATTCTTCATCCCCCCATATCATATCCTCCCTTAGTAGGTTCATCCACTTCATAAAAGACTTAGTGATTGAATTCATCTACATCATCTTGAATCTAGTTACAAAAATATCTACTAGTTCCATAATAATTATTGCTTCTTTAATAAACTTTTATAACTCTATCTAGATGGGAATATTTTCACCAAAATAGATAACATCAAATACTATGTGTATTTTTATTGAATGAGGTAGCTCATGTTGAGCATGTACCTTGATTTATTGAATTTTTGTTTCTACCTTCAAGGAATATGTGTTAAATGGTGAGTGGTAATCATAAAATTTCCTAAATGGATATTTTTAGAAGTACCTCTTTTATGTGGTATCTCTATTAGAATATCCTTGACAAAAAAAAAAATACTTTTCCACCCTTTCTTGAAAACTTGGTGATGTTGTGTATGTGAATATATTTATTCTGTTAAAAAAAATTATGTTGTAAGACCCATTGATCCCTTTTGTGAATATTTTGTATTTTATGATATCTTACCATTTACAGTGACTTTATGCACACCCCTCTCTACTCAAACCTTTTACCTTCCAAATGAAAATACATGAACAATTTCTTTAATTTCATCTTGATCATACCCCATGAGAAATTATACTCCTAATTCAATAAAATATCACACACCATGCACCCCCCTTCCCACCCCTAGGAATGGAAAACATAGATATTTTAAATATGTAGTCCCACATAGTAAGTTTAAGACTTTGTCATTTTGCCGAATAATTAATAGTATCCTAATCTATAACCATAACCTAAAAAATTGGTGTTTTATAAAAAAAACAATTCAAACTTGAAGTCAAATCATCATTAATTCAAAATTATGAGTATTTCCTAAGTCAATATATATGGTCACCTTTTTTTTAGTAAACCTACTACATTGAAATTTTCTAGGTTGTTAACACCTAATAAGACATGGCAAGAGATAGTTATTTGGAGATCCTTAAACTCTGGCTATTCAAAAATATCAATAATGATTTTCATCATCATTTTCTTCATTGATGCCCTCAATACAAAACAATTTATTTATGACACATTTATGTCCTCAACTGTATTTTTTGTCATAGTTAAAACAAAAAACATTTTTATGATTTTCTTCAAATTTTTGGAATGCTAATAATGTAAGTAGAGTAAGTTATGGTTCCAATACAATATTATTGTTGATATTGAATAGATGTATATTGGTAGCCAGTAACTTTTCCTCAAACCTACATGCCATAATAATAGATTTTAAAAAAATAACTAGGTTAAACATGAGTAAGCCATGAATAATGCCATCCTTGAGACTACCAAGAAATATGTCATGTGGATTCTCATCTATAATTATATCCATGCACATATATAGGTTCTAAAATTGATTAATATAATCCTTGACAAAATTTGTTTACTATAAATTTTCTAACTAGTAAAACTAATTCTTTGTTGCACTACATTTTAATGCATTTGTAACTCCCATGTAAAAACTAAACAAATGACACTAAGAACCTTCTTATTTTAAGCACATAACCATTGATACTGAATAAATTTTTCAAGTTCCAAACATAATGATGTCATGGTAAATTATACCCACATGGGATCTGTGTATATTATACAAAAATACATTTTGTTGATCTAATTGAGTAGACCTTCCCTGTCAAAATTATAGATGTACACCTTTGGTAATATATTCTGTAGATTGGATTAGTATTATCCATGGACTAGAGTTGTGTAGTATTTTGAATGATGTTAGGTCATATATTAGATCCACCTTTAGTTAGTTTTGAGACTAACCAAATTTTCATAGATTCATGAGAGAGGCCAATTTTCATTTCATTTCATTTCACATATTCTCCACATCTTCTTTAATTCCATTGCACATATTCTCCATATCTTCTTTTATTTCCTTGTGCACATTATCTAATTATGAATCTATTTTTCACATACTATCATTTAAATCATGTACATTTTTATCCAATAAAGAAGAAGTCATATTTGAAGTCCCACCTAATCCAAAATTTGAGTTTATATCTTCTTTTTTAGGAGTTTTGCTTGTTTTAAATGAATTCTTTCCCCATCCTCTAATTTTTGGCACTATCATGTTGAGGCTTCATAGTAAAATTTGTTTTTCTCCTCAGACAAACATTAACAAAACAATTTATGTCTTAGATTAGCCTTAAATCCAAAAATTCAAATAATAAATCTCCACCATATTTTTTTGATCCTTCTAAAAAATGTAATGAAATTAGAAAAAAATACTAAAATAGTGGACTTTATAACAAATTCATAAAAAAATGCTAAAATTACAATATTTGTTAAAAAATAATCATCAACCCCTAATTTTTTACTATGCCATCTTTGAATCATTTCCTAACTTCAATAATAAATTTGTATAAAATTTAGTAAGAATTTGGAAGATATATTCAATTCTCAAAAAGAGGGTTTCACCCTCACTTTTTCCCAAACCAAAGCTCTCATACCACTTGTAATGAATTTACTTTACTAATAAATTAGAATTACAAAAATAGATCAAAATGTGACTAAAATAGATAAGAATATATGAAATAAATGATGATGCACTTTGAGGGGGAAACCTCCACAACCTTAAAATAAGATTAGACTTTACAATATGATAATGAAATACCAAAAATTGCCTCCTATGGATACCCTAACTATGATATGGAAACACCCTATGCCAACCCTAAAATAAATATTAAGATAAATAGATGATCATACGACTTGATTAAAGGTTATGCTAGCCAAAAATTAGGCACACATATCCAAATACATGCATAATAGGATAAAGGTGTAGCATGTGGAAACCTATCTGATGAAGAAAGTGATTATGATGGCTATTATATGAAGGAACTCAACAACTATGCCCTCACTTGTTGAAACATTTAAGAGGATTAGTAACACTAGTATATTTGAATAAAACTCCAAGTTTTATATAATTTTGGTTTTACTAGAATAAATATATTTATGATTTATCAGATATGTTTGAAAATTTTAACTCAAAATTATCTTCCAAATGTTCTAAATTGTTTAAAAATAAAAACTTGGAGTATGACTAAAATTATTTCAAACCACACCCAAAATATTTTTGACTAAACATTACAATTTAACAACAAAAAATTTAGTTGAGAGTTAATAAAATACCATTATAGACATGCATAAATTTGTAATAGAAATCGAACATGTGGATAAGGCATCAAATGATTTTGAAATCCTTTAGGTAGATGTCTTGAAAGAGTGTGCCAAGATCTCTGAATAGATTTCATGAATTCAATGTTAAATCATATGAGGTAGTGTGAGAACTCCAAAATTCCAAGAGAGGAAAAATATGCATTAAACTGTCTATTGCAAAATGTGAATGAGTCAATTGATTGAGAGTTCTTCATTAACCTTATAGAAAAGAAAAGTGGGGTACATATAGGGAAAATTAGGGAAACATGAGGAAGACCCTAATTTTACTAATTAACTAATTAAAATTAAATATAATTAGCCTATGAACCCTTTATAACTAACCTAATGAAGCTTAAATAACATAGAATGGCCATATGACTATGTAGGCAAAACCTAATGGGAAAAATCACTACACTAATACTCCCCTTAAGCGTAGCTTAGGTGAGATGAGAATTGGGTCTTGAAATTAAAAGCTTGATGAGGTACCCAAGTACATAGTGATGAACCTCCATAAGAGGAAGAAGAAGGTGGAGCAACCCTAACCCAAATGAGAGTTTGCAGATGAACAAATTTACTCTTTATGAAGGGATTAGTTAGAATATATGCAATCTGCTTTGATGTTAGATAGTATCAAAGATCAATGACTTGATCATTGATAAGATCCATGATGAAATGCATGTGAATCTCTATGTGTTTGGTCCTTTGATGGAGAACCAGATTCTTGAAAATCTAGATAGTGTTTTGGTGGTCACAGTAGATGATTGTTGGATTATGAAACTAGACACCAAACTTAGTGAGAATCCCTTGAAGCTAGATCACTTTAGTGGTGGCATTGATAGCCCCTCTGTAATTTACCTCTATGGATGATAAAGAAATTACATGATGCTTCTTGATTAACCAACTTATTAGACCCAAACCAAGTGAGAAACTATATCCTAAAATGGACTTTCAACTCTAAATATGTCCAGCCCAATCTGAATATGTGTATCCAATCAAATCAAGCTATATTCCTACTCCATATTGTATCCAAAAGTTATAAAAACCTTGAATGTAGTGAAGAATCTACTTTGCTACTTTTCAATTCAACTCATGTGATTCCTACATAAAACATGAGACCAAACCAATTGCATAGGATATGTTAGGTATAGTGTGTGTGAGATAGCTAAGACCACCCACGAGTTTTTGATATGAAGTTGCATCAACAAGTGGTGTAGGACAATTAGACTCAAGATTCACACCAAACAAGAAGGGAGTAGGATCTAGCTTACAATCAGCCATGTTAAACCTCACAAGAAAATCAAGAGAATACTTGGATTGTGATAAGGTTATCTCATAATCTGATTGAATGATTTCAATCCTGAGAAATTAATGTAAAAATCCCATGTCTGTCATTGAAAATCTATTTGAAAGTAAAGTTTTCACTATTGAGATGGATGATCATGAGCTCCCTATAATTACTAAGTCATCCACATAGAGAACTAGGATCAATAGAGAATCATCCTGTCATAAGATGTCGACATTCAAATTTGAGTGGCATTTGGTGAACTTGACTGTGAAGAGAAAGGACTCCATCTTGGCATACCATGCTTGAGAGGCCTATTTGAGTCTGTAGATAGATTTATTAAGTTTACAAACCAAGGAGGTATCTTCCATAAATATTTGTGGTTACTCTCTCTCTCTCTCTCTCTCTCTCTCTCTCTCTCTCTATATATATATATATATATATATATATATATATATATATATATATATATATATATATATATTCCTTGAGGTCACCATGTATAAAATCACTCTTTACGTGCATTTGGTGAACATCCCATTGATGTGTGGCTATGATGGCTAGAGTGAGTCTTATAGATGTCATCTTTGCTACAGGAGCAAATGTCTCAGTGTAGTCTATGCTAGGCACCTGAGAAAACCCCTTTGTAACTAGATGAGATTTGTACTTATTGACTAACCCATCTACACCATACTTGGTTTGATAAACCCATTTTAAACTAACCAATTTTCTTCCTTTTGAAAGAGGGAACAAGTCCCATGCTTTCTTCTTGATTAGGGAATTATACTCTTCCTATATAATAGAATCCCATTCTAAAATTCCAGATGCCTCATGAAAGGTTTATAGATATGAGGTAATGGCTCAGTAGGCATGTGATGTCCCCTAAAATTGTGATCATGTCCTTCTTATATTTGATGGATTTTCAACCCATCCTCTAACATTTTAAAGTGTCTGTCTAGCCCAAATAGGACCATAATTATATGATATTAGAGAATCAAGAGGTGAGTCCTCATCATCTTTAGTGTTAGTGTGAGATGGAGGAGGAGTATCCTCATCACTAATCTCATTGCTTGAACTTGAAGAATAAGAGTCATTATATATATATATATATATATATATATATAATGTTTCTCAATTGTATCTAATTTAAGTTGCATTCTATGTTCTTTTTCAAGTTTCCAACTGTAAATTGTACATCTACATGCTGTTGGAGTCTCATTACCATTTTATGGGTTTATAGGTTCTATAAATGGATATTTTACAACCCAATCAACTTGAAAAGACCTTCATATTATCCATGTACTTCTCTTCCTTCATCTATTTTTTTGAATTGTCTTTTCAACAAAATTTTAGGTCTGAAAAGAACTCCATTTCTCTTTTGGAGTGCCTAGAGGTGTGTCTTCTAGGTGTGGAATTTCATTAATAAAATATTTAGGTGGTGAGAAGCTATGGGATTAATTCTTTCTAATGAAATAGTTTCAATATCCATGTCGATTTCTACATTGAAATGGTTTTTCTATTATTCTATAGTGAAAAAAATTAACTAATATTTTTAAAAAATTAATTCAGTTGGAGCAGGTATGTCCTAGTGGAAGAGATGTTATGGTGATTCTAGAGTGATGTCATAGCTATATATGGTCAGTTTGTAGGGTTAGATTAAAGGTTTTCATATGGAAAAAGAGGATTTGTGATTTTTCAAGATGATATTTTTATATTGAAAGGTTTTTTGACTTTATTCTATCATGTTTTAGGTGGTTTTGTGGTCTGAAGGTATGTTGAAGACAAATTGGAGATTTTTGTTTGCTCTCAGGTTTCCCAATTTGTGCTTAAGAGTATGTAGGTCCTAAAATGGGTCATAGGATGTATGGGTTCCCAAAGATGTGGAAGTTCAAATATTTGTCCAAAATTATGTAATGGTTGTCTCTAGGTTTACAATAAGTTTTAGAGGTGGACGTTGACCAAAAAGACATTTGTTAACTCTATTTGTTTTGAGATTCTAGGGTTTTAGGCTTTGCTAGAAACACGATTTGCCTTATGAATTGAGGATTGTTAATAAAATAAATAAGCCAAATTGGTTTTAAAATAATGTTTCATAGAGATTTGAAGGTTTTTGGTTTTCAAATTATTCTTATTTTTGTCAAGATGGAGGCCTAATTGACAAGTTGGTTTGTGAAGGAAGTATGTTTTAGAGGATGATCTAGGTTTTAAAAATTGGTGTGATTTAAGGGACATATGAGAGTGATCAATATGTGAATTTTTAGGTCCTGAAGGTGCATCTAATAAAAGTTATGGGCTCTGTAAGTTTGAGGTAGGGCTATCAGGAGACTAGAGAGACCTAGTATAAAGAAGAGTGTTTTTTGCTCAGTTTATCCAAAAGAGAAAGGTCTGCATGTTTCAAGGATATTTATCATGTTATTTTAGATCATTTTTCCTATATTTTGAGTGGCATGAAGTTATATTGGTGGTCCTTGTAGTAACCTGTGAGAGAAGGCTGGTAAATTTGTGTGATGGTTCTTCATGGTGTATGGAGATGTAAAGATGCTCAGGATGTGTAATGGATTAGAAATATTATGGGCAATCCCTCTCAGATGTTTCTTGGTGAGATCCATTAGATTTAAATATTTTTATGTGTCTCTATTTTTTGGGGGAGTTTTTTCTATGGTTTTTCTCCTTATCTCTACGTTATGAGAGATTGCATTGTACATGGGTACCTCATCAAGTCTCATTTTTGGGACCCATTTTTTATATTATCGCCTACCTAATCTATGCTTATGGTGGGTGTTAGTGTAGCAATTTTTCTAATGATTTTTGGTTACATGGTTGTATTTGCTTGCTTAAGGCTCTAGAGGTCATTTGGGTTACTTGAAAAGATTAGTACCACATTCATTAGAATGTGTTAGGTTGTGGAGCTAAAAGCTTCATTGATGCAAATAGAGGAGGAGGTTTAAGGAAGGTTGCTGAGTGTTACAGACACCAGTGTCAGTCAGGCCAACCAACATCGGCAGGGTACAGACAGGGAGGTAACCGACATCGGTTAGAAGTCAGCCGACGTCGGCACCCCCTAGATAGACAGGGACTGATGTTGGTCACCTATGTGGTTTGGACTGCGAATGTTACGGGAAGTTAGCTAACGAACCAAGTGTCTGCATGTTGAGAGCCAATTTTAGACTAGAAGCTGTGGATCTAATTATTGTAATTAGGTGTCTAATTATTATTCACATGAGATCTATTCAAGAGACTCATTGGTTGTATTATAAACTTGTGCTAGAGAGTAAGAGAGAAATAATATAAGCTCCTTCAGAGAGAGGAGAGAAATGGTGTGTTCCTCCTAGTGCCATAGTACCAAGTGTGGGTGTTGGATTGGAGAATTAGCAGGGTTCTTCATGTATGTATGATCTTGGTCATCAAGTGAGCATGACTACGATAGGAGATCTACATGGTAAGTAAGATCATTGATCTGTAGGTGTATGTGTGTGTAAGGTCAAGGTTCACAGGTGTGCAAAACCAAATTGATTTACAGGTGTGCAAGATCAGATAGGATAGCAACACAACAAAGAGCAAAATCAGGTGGGATCTACTTGGAGTACAATGGGTACTCAAAGAGAGCAAAGAGGAAGACAAGGAAGATCCTTCCATAAGTAAGATCAGATTGAGCTGCAAGTTGTTGTAGGTTCAGGGGAGATCTACTTGAAGTACATTTGTGTACTTGTGGAGTGCGTGGAGCACTTGTGGTGTGCATGGAGCACTGGAGGTGAACACCAACTCTGTGTTTGAGTTGTGTGTTGGGACCTAAGAGAGAGAGCTTTGAGGGAAGATTTACTGTTTATGTCCTAGAGGTGTGGGAGCCCTAGAGGTGTGTAAGGAAGAAGAACTGTGGCAGCCTTCTTTGTTGTATTTCCTTCTAAAAGAGTTTTAATACAAGTTGTGTATTGTCTCTCATATCATGTGTTATTTATGAATTTTAGTTACTTGTGATTCTGGTTAATTATGCATATTAAGTTGCTTGGTAATCAATTGTGTGCTTTTGATTATTTATCCCAACAAGTGGTATCAGAGCCAGGTTGCAGGGAGCAAGTTTTGTGTTTGGTTACAGGTCACTCTTAGGGGTTTTTGATTGAGTGGGAGTAGAGCAATGGCAGATAAAAGTAAGCTAAGAATGGAGGAGTTGAAAAGCACAGATGATCACTTACGGTCCTATGGAAAGAAAGAGCAGGTAAAAGAAGATTGTTGGTTGGTAGCAGATCAACATGAAGGAACTGAAGATGCAAATGTTGCAGGTGTTGTTGCATAAGATGCTTTGGGAGGTTTCTTGGATAAAGTTGAATCTTGGATAATAGATTCTATTGCCTCTTTCCATGCAGCCCCAGATAGAGGAGCTAGTGAGCTTTGCCAAAGAATTGGTAAAGGGGAAGTGAAGCTGAAATTGCAGGCGGCCAACACATGGGTGTTGAAGAAGGTCATGCAGGTCCCAGGTTTGAAGATGTGGCTAATTTATTCAGAAAGGTTGGGTGATGAGAGATGCACAAGAACTCTCACAGCAGATACACTTGAATTAGCTGGTGGTAAGAAAATAGGTACTCTTTATCTACTTGTTTATATTTTGATTCTTCTTTTGTTGCAAAGATGTGGCTTTGTAGGCTTGGTCACATGAGCAAGAAGGAGATGCATGTTCTTAAGAGGAAGACTGATATATTTGATAGGCTTAAGAACTAGAAAGCCTTGGTGTTTATGGAGGAGATGGCGGACAGAGACCAGTGGATGGGGCTGGAAACTTCTGAGCAGGGCAGTTTGGACATGGGTTTTGATTCAAAAAAGCTCACGGGTAAAAAGTCATCACTCACAAGAAAACACAGGTACCAGCGTCATCAAGAAAAATGATGTCGGCAGTAGGTAAGATCGACGTTAGTCAGGAGGACCGACGTCGGCAGCAGGGGACATCGATGTCGGTAGGGTTGGTAGTCAGGACATGCACATGGAACCGATGTTGATTGGATGCAGACTATGTGGTGATTGAGGTCGGTCACTGTAATGGATTTTGGGTGGATAGCACGCTATTAAGGAGTCTCAAACACCCATATGGAGGACTGAAGGTGGTAAGTAAGCCTCAAATTCATTGTTCCTCTTTTTTATACTAGTTGCTGACTGCAGAGCAGGAAGGATCCAGGAAATAGTGGGAGCATGGCAGGATTATGATGCAGAACCAAGCGAGAGATTTGGTAGGGTTTCCAGCCGGTATGAAAGCACAGAGACGAATGGATACCTTAGTTGAAGAATAGAGAGAATGGACATGTGAGATGGAAGACCAGGTCATATGGTCTTGAGGAAGCTGTAGGACAGTGGTACAGGGTTTGACAGGTGGAGGACGAAGCATGGCTTCAGTCAATGTCAGGGTAACTAATGTGGTTTGTCTTACCAGGGGGATGGTGATTGCAACATCATTCTATTGATGTATGTGGATGGTATGCTAGCTAGTAGGTTTGTACATACAAGGTTTTGCTGAGCTAAGGGTAAGATTAGTTTAGTGGTTTGCTATGAAGAATTTGGAGTAGCGAAATTCTTTGACATGGGAGACATGGAGGATCACAGGTTGATTTTGTCTCCAGTGGGAGCTGATGTGAATTAGGTGTTGGTGAGGTTCAGGATGCAGAGTCAGAGCACACTAAGGGCTGGATAGTTCAATGTCTAAAATCACATGAGGTATGGTATAGACCTGAGTTTGCCCAAATAGTGTGTGTTGTCAGAGAGTTAGGAGCCAATTCGGGGAAGTGGGTTCTTAGGTATTTGAGAGGGAGAAGGTATACATGCAGGGTCAGGACTTCACTACATGGGTTTGTAGGTTCAGATGTGGAAGGGTACTCGAATGACAGGAGGTGCACCACAGGTTGTGTGGTGGGTGGTCTTCAGGATTGAGCTTGAAGAGGGATACAAGCTAAGAAATAGATTAGATA
This sequence comes from Torreya grandis, assembly GCA_037957365.1. NCBI lineage: Eukaryota > Viridiplantae > Streptophyta > Pinopsida > Cupressales > Taxaceae > Torreya > Torreya grandis. The sequence continues at coordinate 848,784 of JARHVA010002920.1, read as the reverse complement.
GGGTACAGGTATAGGTATAGTGTAGCTATTTATCTCCAAGTGGGAGATTATTAGGTTGTGGAGCTAAAAGCTTCACTGATGCAAATAGAGGAGGAGGTTTTAGGAAGGTTGCTGAGTGTTACAGACACCGGCATCGGTCAGGCCAACTGACGTCGATCAGAAGTCGACTGGCGTTGGCACCCCCTAGGTAGATAGGGACCGATGTCGGTTACCTGTGTGGTTCAGACTATGAATGTTACAGGCAGTTAGCTAATGAACTAAGTGTTTGCATGTTGAGAGCCAATTTTAGACTAGAAGCTATGGATCTAATTATTGTAATTAGGTGTCTAATTATTGTTCGCATGAGATCTATTTAAGAGACTCATTGGTTGTATTGTAAACTTGTGCTAGAGAGTAAGAGAGCAATAATATAAGCTCCTTCAGAGAGAGGAGAGCAATGGTGTGTTCCTCCTAGTGCCACAGTACCAAGTGTGGGTGCTGGATTAGAGAATCAATAGGGTTCTTCATGTATGTATGATCTTGGTCATCAGGTGAGCATGACTACGATAGGAGATCTACATGGTAAGTAAGATCATTGATCTATAGGTGTATGTCTGTGCAAGGTCAAGGTTCACAGGTATGCAGAACCAGATTGATGTCCAAGTGTGCAAGATCAGATAAGACAGCAACACAACAGGGAGCAGAATCAGGTGGGATCTACTTGGAATACAGTGGGTACTCAAAGAGAGCAAAGAGGAAGGCAAGAAAGATCCTTCCATAAGTAAGATCAGATTGAGGTGCAGGTTGTTGCAGGTTTAGGGGAGATCTACTTGAAGTACATTTGTGTACTTGTGGAGTGCGTGGAGTACTGGAGGTGAACACCAGCTCTGTGTTTGAGTTGTGTGTTGGGACCTTAGAGAGAGAGCTTTGAGGGAAGATTTACTGTTTATGCCCTAGAAGTGTGGGAGCCCTAGAGGTGTGTAAGGAAGAAGAACTGTGGCAGCCTTCTTTGTTGTATTTCCTTCTGAAAGAGTTTTAATACAAGTTGTGTATTGTCTCTCATATCATGTGTTATTTTTGAATTCTAGTTACTTGTGATTCTGGTTAATTCCGCATATTAAGTTGCTTGGTAATCAATTGTGTGCTTCCAACTATTTATCCCAACAAAATGTGTGGTATCTTTCTCTCTCCAACCTATAAATACCTCTCTCCCATTTTAATCTTCATTCAACATGATATAGAGTATTTCATTTCATCTTATTCTTTTTTTAGTATTTCTCTATGATTGATTTCATTCATTAGCAACTTCATTATGATATGCACTTGTTTGAATCATGAGATCACTCCATCATATGCAATTCATTGATCTGGTGATCCTGGCTATAACTATTTTATGGTATTAGAGTGCTAATCTGTGTTCACTATTATCTATTTGGTTGGTTATTTGTTATTGTTTTATGAAATCCTAAGATTTGATATTGTATTATCATAGGAATTATTGAGATAAATATTCCAAATTTTAGATTTGAAGGTTTTGAATACATTATTTCTTGTAATTAAAATTTAATCTATTGCATTATTTGATTTTCCATTAAGAACCTTATTTGATTTGCCATTATCACTTTTATGGGTTGTAGAAATTAGAAATTTGGTCTGATAATCAATTTCTCAAATCTGTACCATTATAAAGCTTTGGATTCAAATAAAAGTGTTGAAATTCTAGAGAATTTAGATCTACAAGTTTTTTTGAAAAACTTGGTGCTTTGAATCTAGATCTTGTTTGCATTCTGAAATCTAATTTTTTGGTTTGCACTAAAACTCAATGTTAGAAAAGATATAATTTGTGGAGATTGTTGGGCATTGCATATGAATGATATTCCTTTTGGTAATTTTATTTATTTGCATAGGCATCACCTCTTTATTCTTGGCTGATCATTGACATTACTTAAGATCTACATTGATTTTTTCTTACTACTACATTGAATGGATGAGCTTGGCATCTTAGAAAAGCTGAGGTGTTGACTAATCTGCCTTCTTGCTAGTCATCTACTCACCATATTTTTTTATATGCTATGTTATTTTTTTGACATGTTTATTCATGAGGAATAATAACTATGGGATGTGGCCTGAATGTTTTAGTATTTAATGTCCTCCACCATCTTCCTTACAAAAATAAAGCCCAATGAATTCATGTCTTGGTTTTACTACTCTGAACCTTTTGTAGGCACAATTTTAATTTTTGTTGAGGTTTAGTAGAGTGGCATAGTTGTATATGTTACAAGCATCGATCTTTATTTGGATATGGATCAGTGGTAGAGGCAACAATTTGGGCTAGCTGAGAGTTGGATCGAAGCCTATATGCAGTTCATAAATCTTGACCTTCTCCACATATAACCTGTTGTTCTTCCTCAAATCCACTCTCTGTATCCCCACTTGATCCAATGACATTTTCCCTTCATCATCTTCCATGACCCTTCAAATAACCCACATGGTGCCCTTTGACACCTATACGTGGTCAATGAACACCTAATGGCTGGTTACATGTAGGTCTACCACTCACCATTGGCACCCCCTTACCACACATATGATGTCATCATCCTCTATACCAATGTTTACTCCCAACTGTCTCCATGTGCTTTGGTTTTCTAAAACCAACTCTCTTACAAATTTCAAACTCAAATATTATTTTTTATATTTACATGTTTGGTTTGTAAAATAGCAAGTGAAAAACATAATATGATAGTGGGGAACAAAGTCTTGGTGGATGGATTTGGAAGTGAGATTTATTATTGAATGGTGAACATGTTGAGGGGCCACTATATTTTAGAGTGGGATAAATGTGTCTTCACATAGTGGGGCAACAAATTTTTGATGGTTCTTTATTTTAAAAACAATACATTGTAAAGGAGAATTATATTGGTTTTAATTTACCTTGTATTTTCCCTTGATAAAGATAAAGGGTGAGGCCCAAGTTGGTAGGAGGGAAATTCCCACTCACAAAAAAAAAACCATTGCATTCCTTTTTTGGTACTGATTCTAACGACTAGATGGAAGGCTAGGTAACCCTTTAGCATCAGGTGTATTTTAATCATTTAGTGCAATTTTTATTAAAAATGGGCTATTGACAAGAATTTTTTTTGTTAATATCTTGTAAATGGTAGCTCAAAATTGAGCACCATATTTTGCAAAAGTGTGTATTTTTCAATTTTCCCATGTAGATAGCTGATTTACATTATAAAATCCACTGAATTACAAAGTGCCAAAATTTTGGGGGGAGGTCTACCTAACTAGTTCACACATTTACATCTCATATGAATGCATTATCGATAGAGTCTGATGTCCTCCTAATTTCCATATTTTTAGTTTTCATTTATGCTAATTTAATGGATATTATATTGATTTTTCATGTTTATGGATGCATTGTTAGCTGAGTCCAATGTCCATTCATTAAAACATGTTTTTTCTCTCGTACACTAATTGCTCTTACTTGTGTAGACCCATTTTAGTTAGTTATGACATGCACTGTTACTTGATGATAACCATAAATTGCTCATTCCTTGAGCATGCATTGTAATTGAAAACATAGGGAGGTCACTACTAATTGTCTTGGGGAGGTTGATTATGGGCCTTACATTCTCTCTTGTGCATATTCAATTTTTCTTAACTATTATGTGTACCTATTTAGTGACTACTTGCATAGATTAATCTTATATTCTTGGACGTATTTTTAGTAGAACTTGACATCTATTTGAACATGAATGATCACTTTTACACAAATTATTCTCATTTGATTGGACTCATTTTTTGCATTGTCTGAATTCCATCTCTAAAGCATGCACTATTACAAATAGATGAGGAGATTTGTTTCATCTCTAGTGATCCTTCTTGGGAAGGATAATTATGCTTCTTGGCATACTTATATAGAACACTTATTCACACACAAGAATCATATTCCATTTCTATATGGTCAAATTCATGCACCCACTTATCTTATTCAGTTTAATAAATGGGCTAATACACGTGACAAGGTTCTTGCCACTCTATTAATACATGTTTTCATGGATATTCATTACTATGAGGAACACATAGAGTGTCCATACACTATTTAGAGCATACTATAGAGTATTTCTAATGATCCAATTAAGATTTATGTCACACCTCCTCCTCCACTTCATATTGTCTCTTTTGAGATTATTGTATCCTCTCCTAATTTTATTTCTTGTGATGCTACATCCATAGTGAACAATGCTCTTACTTATATCAAGACCCCACTATAGGATGAGGTTCTACCAGACCGTAGTTATCAGAATGCACATTTTTCATCCATTCCTATGCATATTATAGTTCTTTCAAAACCTTCATAGTCATGTATTTTGGAGGACTTTACTGAGTTCAGTGAGAGTGTACACATCGAGAGTATTGATGACTCATATATTCTTGTGGATGTTCATCTTATAGATCTGAGTGCTTCATTTATAGACCAGTCTTTAGTTTCAATTATTTTTAACCTTTACTTTCCTCTTCCCATAGACATTCTTTCTACAAATGTTCCATGTCTATCTTCTTCTCTGGTTATTATCTTCTCTTCATTGTATGTTTCTTCATTTCCATATTCTAATATTAGGCTTGTGATATCTGATTAGAATTTGGAACATTTGAGCATTAGTAGGGAGACATTTGAGTATTTTCTATAAATATACATCATGATTCCTACATGCATTCCACTTAAATAAGAATTTAACAATTTGATAGTGCATGGTTTTTTTCTTTCAAAAGGAAGAGACAACATTTATTATAGAGGGACCTACTATAGCATTCTCTATGTGACATTCTGCATTCACGTTCTCTCTCTTCTATGTGGAGGAACACTTCCTTTATGTTTTTTATTATATTGGGGATCATCACTATGTATTTGGTGTATTGATTGCTTTAGCATCATCATTTTCAAGGGGGATTCTAGCCTCTTCACTTCTTCTGTCTCTCTTTTTGGGGGAGCTTTTCCTATAGGTTTTCTTATTTTCTCTACTTTATGAGAGATTACATTGTACATAGGTACCTCATCAGGCCTCATTGTTGGGACCCATTTTTATATCATCACCTACTTAAGCTATGGTTATGGCAAGGGGGGGGGGAGAGGTGTCAGTGTAGATCTTTTTCCTATAGGTTTTGGCTACATAGTTGTATTAGCTTACTTAGGGATCTAGAGGTCATTTAGGTTACTTGGGAAGATTAGTACCACATTCACTGGAATGTGTGATATCTTTCCCTCTCCAACCTATATACACCTCTCTCCATTTTTATTTTTCATTCAACATGATATAGATTATTTCATTTTCTCTTATTCTTTTTGAATTATTTCTCTATGATTGATTTTAATCATTAGCAACTTCATTGTGATATGCACTTTCTCGACTCATGAGATCACTCCATAATCTACAATTCATTGATTTGATGATCTTGGATAAAACTCTTTTATTTTCAAAATATTTAATCTACATTTTTTAGATTCCTCCTTTATATATGGATATCTTATTCAGGTACTTTGTTTGTTGAAATTTATTTGAGGATTATTGTGTCTCACTGGCATTCTTGGTATTTTTTGTGTAGTGACATTAGTGTGGCATCCCCACTAGTCTTTGTGCTCATTTCTCACCATTTTTAGTCCAATTATTTAAATACTTTCATTTCTATATTCTCCTATTTTAGCATTGAGGGAGGGTGTTCAATTAATGTTTCTTCAAGTTCATCATTCTACTTAGTATTTTGAAGTGTAGTGTTCATAACCAATGATCCTCATATTCAACACCATTCTTCCTTTGACTTGGTAGTTATAGTGACTCAACACTATGTATTCTGACAAAGTGGATTGGCATCCATAGGGACATTTATCTTCACATTGCATCTTTTTTTGTACATGGGTACCTCATTGGGCCATGTTGTCAAAACCTAATTTTTCTCTTTTTTTTGGGAAGAGGTGGGGAAGAATTTTATTTTCCTATGAATTTTCCCCTTTTTCTACTTGATGAGACATTTTTTCATGGATATATTATACATAAGTACCTGATCATGCTTTATTATCGAGACTCATACTATGGATATACAACTCTATTTATGGCCCCTAGATTCACTTAAGGGGGTGTTATAGTAGGTTGTTTACCTTAGCTCATGTTCACCTAGGTATTTAGTTATTCCCAGCCACTTATGTAAGGATATTTCAATTATCTTATTTTAGATATTATGAGATACTACATATTTATCTCTTAGATATTATGGAGATAATTTTTAGTTGTTTCTATCCTTTAAGGATAATTATCTATTTATCCTAGGTTTTATCTCTGTCTTGATCTCTTATTTATGATTGATCTCATAGCTTGATCTCTTAGTTAGGATTGACATTTCTTGCGTATATATACAAGGCTCATTCATTATATTTGATGAAACTCTAGATATATAGAGTATTTCTCATTGTATGATCTATTTGAGTATAAAATATTGAGATATTGTTTAAGCAATACATCAATGGATTTTACTATGGTAATGGTTTTTAGATTTGACCCTGGGTGATAATTTTATAAATTCTTTCAAAAAAATTCAGTTTAAATTCATTCTTATAGATCATAATATAAATTTGTTCAATAAGATTCAAAACATGCAACAAAGAGAGATGAGTGTAAAAGATTAAAATGAAGAGGTTTATAGACTTACCACTAGTGTGTGTCATGTAAAAGATAATGCTAAGATAATTATAATATATGTAAATTGATTTCATATAGATATAAACATGAATTTCGTATGATCATATTGTAATATATGGAAGAAACATGTCAGTGTGTGCTGAAAGTGAAATAAAAGTTATCTTATAAAAAACAAGGAGAAAAATGAAGAAAATGAAATTTCATGAATGGACATGGAAAAGGAGGTGGAAGAAACATTGTTTATTTTAGCAAGCATAGAAGATGAGGAGAGTACATCATAGACAAATGATACTAATACTAAGAAATGTATAGGAATTATAATAGGTAGAGGATCCTATGGATGAGGTAGAGGTCACGGATTCCTTAATACTTATTTTAGATGTGGCAAGATAGGTATCAAGAATTTTAGTGTTCAAACTAATATAACGAAGGAAGTAGGAGAACTAATGTAGGTACACATATCATGCAAGAAAATGAGTAGATTATTATATCTATTTATAACATAAATGAATTATAAAATTTATAAGCTCTAATGATGAAGAGAAAAAAATAGGAGAATAGTCATGTGTAATGAAGGAATTTGTTCTAATATATTTATAAGTTTAGACGTAAGTGTTACAAGTCAATTGTTGATAGTGGCAATATATATAACATTATTTTTCAATAAATGGTGAATAATATTGGTTTTAAGAAATAGCATTTGAATCCGTACTAAAGATTTCATGGTTTTAGAAGGGACACCATATTTTGGGGAATGAATAAAATATGATAAGACTTCAGATTCATACATATAAACATGAGGTTTTATGTGATATAATGTCTATGGATATATTTTATATTTTATTGGAAGGCCTTGAAAGTTTGACAATAAGACATAACATGGTGGTTTTGCAAACACATATACATTGGTAACATATGGAGTAACATGTTACACCAAATTAGTTGAAGGATAAGTGCAAATAAGTGAAAAGAGTCCAAATAATTTGATTATTTTGGGAAAGGAGTACTTGAAAGAAGTGAAATAATAAATCACCTGTTATGAGTATATTTATAAACTAGTGAAATAAGTAAGCCTAGGCATACTTTCAAAATAAAAAATTCAATACAAAGTGAAGGAAATATGAAGTGAGTTTAAAGAAATTGTGTCTAGTGATTTATCAAAAGGAATACAACCAATGTGAAACATAAGTCATCACATGGATTGTGTTCCTAAAGGTAGTTTACTTAAATAAGTGGCACATATATTAACTCCCAAAGAGAATGCAAAGGTGAAAATATAAGGTCAAGAGATTTTGGATAATGTGTTAATCAAATAAGTTTGATCTCGTGTGTAGCACCAACATTTTTAGCACCTAAGAAATATGGAAAATGGAGAATTTGCACTAATTTTTTATCTATTAGAAAATAAGCACAATGTATATGTTTCCATTACTTTGAATGGATGATTTAATTATTTTATTAAGAGGATAAAGATACTTCAATAAGATTCATTTAAAGAGTAGATATCACCATATTTGCATAGAATTAGGTGATGAGTGGAAAACAACATTCAATAAATAAGAAGATTTATATGAATGCTTGGTTATTCTATTTGGATTAACTAATTCATTGAGTACATTCATGAGATTGATAATTGAATTTATTAAATCACTTTGGGTAATTTTTTCACTGTGTATCTTGATGACATATTTATATATGGTATAATGAAAGAATAAAACTTGTGACATTTGTACAAAGTGCTAGAAAAGTTACAAGATTAAATTTTGCACATAAATTTGAAGAAATGTATTTTCATACAAAATAAATGGTATAATTGAGATCTTGGGTTTATCAATACAGTTTTAAGGTGGATCTAGAGAAGTTTCATGCTATATTGGATTGGCCATCACTGTAGAGTACTTTTAAGGTGCATGATTTTCTTGGATTTATAGTTGATATAGAAAGTTCATCATATATTTTAGTGGGATTTTCATAACAATCACGTATGTGATGCACAAGGATAGAAATAATTTTGTTTATATAGAATGAGAAATACATAGTATTTAAAAAATTAGTATTTTAATAAAATATTTTAGGTAGATTGTGATGTAAGTAGCACAACAATAGGGGTAATATTGAGTCAATGATGAAGACTTATCACATACTTTAGTGAGAATTTATATGATGTGAAGCATGAATATCCAATATATGATAAATAATTTTATGCAATTTTAAAAGTATTAAATAAATAGAGACATCACTTGTTGCCTAAAGAGTTTGTATTATATACAAACCATCAACCATTGAATTTTACTATTATTCAGAGTAAGTTACATCTGAAACATATGAAGTGGGTTGAATACATAAATAATTATTCATTTTATTGAAGTCTAGGAGTGGAAAATCAAATAGAGTTGTATATGCATGGAGTCACATAATCATTTTGTTGAGCATATTGAGAGTTGAAGTCAATATATTTGATCTTATGAAGGAATAATATAAAGGTGATGAAATTTTTTAGGAATCATGGAAATTATGCGCAAAATCACTAAGTGGCAATAGAATACCATTGTTAGATTATTTTATTTAAAATGGATCGTTATTTTAAGGAGCTCAATTATGTGAATTGAGAGGTTCAATACATGAGAATTTGATTAAAAAAATCATAGTGGGGATTAATTAAGTCATTTTCATTATGACAATACATTGGTGTGAGTAGAAAAAAAATTATTTTTGGTTGTGAATTGGTATTTGTGTATGCAAGTATGTTAAGGATTGTAAAGTTTTTCATCTATAAAAAGGGTGAAGTTAGAATGCATGGTTATATCAATCATTGCCTATTCTAAACAAACCATGGGATGATACATGTATTGAGTTTGATTTAGGATTTCCTATGATAAAGAAGGGAAATGATTAATTATTTGTGGCAATAGATATATTTTTGAAGATGGCACATTTTGTGGCATGTATGAAGAATAATGATTCAATAAACATTACTAGCTTGTTTTTCATGGAGATTGTAAAACTCAATGGTTTGTCAGACAATATATTGTTAGACATAGATGTGAAAATTTTCGGACATTTCTAGATAACATTGTGGAATAAGTTGAACACTAAGTTACAATTCAGTTCACCTTACCATCTTTGGATAGATGAAAAAATAAAGATAGTCAAAAAGATTTTAGGTAATCTATTGAGTAATTTAATATAAGGTAAACTAAGGATACATGTTAATATTTTCGCACAAAATGAGTTTGCATATAATAATTAAATGAATATGAGTATAATAACGACACCATTTCAGATTTTTATGGGTTGAATCCAAGAGGAGTTGTAGAGTTACCTGACATGAGAAATGAACAAACTCGCACCTTTAAAATTCTAAAAGTATTATATTTAAAATATCAAATTCCTATAAATGAGATCAATGAAGTGGAACATGTAATTGACATCCAAATTATAAAGATAATATGTAAAAAAATAATAGAGAATATCTGGTAAAGTATAAAGACCAAGGAACTGAATATGCAACATGAATAAGCAAATTTCAAAAGCTAAAAAATAAGGAATACCATTAGCATAGTTCTTATAAGTCACATGAGCATAAGCACATGTTTATTTTGTTAGACAGGGTGTATGATGCATGGGCATTCGAGTTTATGTGAAATCTTGCATCAACCAAAAATATGTTGTTTTATGCAAGTTTCCATTTTTTTTTATTGTATTGTTTATAAGTTTTTTCAGGGCTTGTGCATGCATAAACACTTTTTTTTTTTTTTTTTTACCACCTTTGAGTATGCACATATTTTATTTTAAGGTTTAAATTGTTTGAATGTGTGCATATGTTTATAGTGTTATGCACATCTATAGCATGTAGTTGTAGTTGTTATTTATATTTGGTAATATGCTAGTGAATCTTTGCAAAAAATGGGATGTTAACCTTTTGCGCAAGTTCTATCAACAATCTATGAAGGGCTCTACAACACTTACTAGGGACAACATTAACTATGAAACACAAAGATTACCAATGATTTAACAATGGTCCATCCAATTCCAATTATGCTAGTGGACACGTGATTTTAATATGATAAAAAAATAAAAGTTGAAAATATTCTTCATATGGTTTCATAAATTCTATTAATCAATGTATGCATATGTGCTATGTTTGAAATTTTGATCTTAAACATTTAAAAAAATTATACTATAAAAACATCAAAAAATTATCATGTCAATTCCACCTAACAAATAGAATGATAAATAAATGACTTTAAGAACTTTTTTAAAGATCTAAAAATTGTAAAGATTGATTAAAAATATTATAAATTTCAAACATTAAATTATTATTTTTTACATTTCATTGATTTATTGACTAAAATTTATTTTTATAAGTAAAAATAAATAAGTTTTTTTTTTAAAAAAAAAAAAAAAATCTAAAAATTATGAAAATTAATTAAAAATATTATAAATTTTAAAAATCAAATAAATTTTTACATTTTATTGACTAAAATTTATTTTTTCAAATGATTCATAGAGTTCCATGCCAAAAAAAACTAAATATAAACGTTGCTATTCTATAATTAATGCAATTGATAAATACAATTATGACCACTCTCGAGAAGAGCAAGGCTTCCACAAAGAGCAAGAAAACTTGACAAAATGGATGAATGAATAGTACGAAGGTGATAAATGCTGCGATCACAATTTATATAAAGTATGAATGAATAGTACGTGTATAATTCTACATCGGATGTGGACAGCTATATAATTCTAGATCGGATGTGGACCGCTCATCCTATAATTAAATGTATAATTTTTAAAAGAAAATTATATAATTTCTGAACTAATATGAGTACGTCTGCAATTGATGACTCAAAAATTCAATTATGACCACTCTTGTGCAAGAACGAGCCTTCACAGAAGGTACAGGAAACTTAGAAAAAGTGTGCTAAGTGATAAATGAAGCTATCTTATTTCTGGACAAATATTAATTCCGTAATTATGCGCCTGATGCAAGTTACCTTATTTCTGGACTAAATTACACTGTAGAATTAAGTCACCATACGGATCTTTTGCTGACGCATAATTTCTAAAATATGTATTTTTAAGTACCATTAGACAAAAATTGGAATCCACAGTTTTGTCCTTTCCCGGTATTCATGTTCTACATTTTCTTATTTATAGTGACCTAAGTTCCCTCGTTAGAATCACAGTGCAGTTTTAGATTGTGTTCGGCAATTTTTACTATTATTTTATTTTATCTGGCGATAATGGCATTGCGGGTGTTCCTCGATGGGTTTTGTACGAACCAGTAAGTCTCTAGGATGCCAGATTTCGCCAAGTTCAAATGATACAAATAAGCTGCGCGCTCGCTGGGGAGGACTTCAAAGTAGCTTTAAACAAGGTATGTTAGGGTAACCATTTTTCGATTATTATCAAATGTTGGTATCGAGGAATAACTGTTTTTATTATTACAGGTTGCGCTAACTCTGTTGTTAATGGCCGTGACGAATTACAAATCCTTGGCGAGGATGAGAAGCCGAAATCACTCGGTATGTACATAATCCCTATAACTAATTAATTAATTACCGTCAAATAATCTATTGGTTTTTGCGGCACTCAAATCTTGTGAGAAGTAAATATAATTGCAGGGTCATCATCATTAGAGCGGGTGTCTTATCCTCCACATATGTGGGGCGAAGATTTAACTAATTCCTTGGAGAAGGTAATTTGTTTTATATATATATTCTATTTACAATCAAGTAGGTATGTAAAACAAAGCGATTTCTTTTCATGTAGTTATTGTCTGTTACAGTTCCAGTTGGATGCGAGTGAGAAACGCATGGAGATATTGATTGGTGAGATAAATAACATGTTTAATTCTATGGAAGATGGTGAGTTAAGTCCGTCTGTGTATGATACTGCGTGGTTGGCAAGACTGCCCGCCATTAATGGACATGGAAATGAATCCCATATTCATTATCCCCTCTTTCCCCAAACTCTTAAATGGATAGTTGCTAATCGGTTGGCAGATGGTTCATGGGGAGAGCCTACGGTCTTCCTAGCCTCTGATAGAATCCTGCATAGTCTCTCCTGCTTAATCTCACTCACTATATGGAACACTAGCGACAAGACTGATCATGCGAAGAGAGGTTCCGGGCTCACTATAACTTATATTATTGTATATAAGTTTTCAGTAGTCTACAGATGTATAGATGGTATGTATATATAATAATATAAATGGCCTTGTTTGTATTTGCAGGTCTTGATTTCATCACAAGACATGCAGAAGAAATGGTGAAGGAAGTAGTCGCCAACCAAACATCTAAAGTATTCGAGACGGTGTTTCCTGCAATGCTCAAAGAAGCAAAAACTCTGGGCTTGGATCTTGATCACGTAACTCTTCTCAACCAAATCATCCAAAAGAGGGAAGCTCACCTGAAAAAGTGAAATTCTACCCATTCTGTTTGTACTTAAATAATGCTTTATGTCTATGACGAAACTAGAGGATCTAATCTGATTGAACATAAAATTGTTGCCATTACTCAGCATTCCTGTAGAACGCCTCCATACAGTGCCGACGGCTATGCTGTACTACTTGGAGGGTCTCGAAGGCGTAGTCGACTGGAAAAATATTCTTAACCTGCAATCTAACGATGGCTCCTTTTTGGGCTTGCCAGCATCTACGGCTTGCGTATTCCTTCACACGCAGACAAGAAATGTCTCTAGTTCTTGACCAGCCTTCTTTCCAAATTTGAAGACCACGGTAAAGTTTCAATTATCTGCATTCCATCGTATCAAAGAATTGTTTTTCAAGAGGTCTCTGATTTTGACATAATGAAATGAAATACGGGATTTACAGAGCCGTTCATGTATCTGGTGGATGAAGGAAAATATGAATAGAAAATAAACAAGAAAACAAGAACTATTAACTTAGAACTCAGAAAGCTACAGCAATCTTGAGAAACACAATTCTATTCATCTTCTAATTTCCCTTGATTACAATGTGCGCCCTTAGCGTCTTTTTATAGATTTAAAAACTAAACAATAACTGAAAATAGACTCATCTATTATTAGCTTCAACTACTTAACTAACTGCTTGTTCAAACAAACTCATATCTAACTGATTGTTAACTAACTCAATCCTAACTGTCAGTTTACTAACTGATGCTTAACAGCATGCATGATAAAGGAGGGAGGTGGGAGAAATTATCTCCAATTAACTTGACTTTCTAACACTCCCCCTTAATTTCTACCACTTACAATTTTAGCATTTACAATGCCTAAATTTTGTCTCAAATAATCAAAGGTCTCTTTAGGTAATGCCTTTGTGAATATATCTGCTAGTTGATCTTCAGATCTACAAAAATCCAGATGGATTTCTCCATTGTTCACTAATTCTCTGATAAAGTGAAATCTTGTATCTATGTGCTTGCTCCTCTTGTGAAACACATGATTTTTTGATAAAGCGATTGCTGATTTGTTATCACAGAAGATTGGTGTTGACTCCTTTTGTGCCTGTAATAAATTTTTCAATATTCTTCTCATCCATGTTGCTTGACATGCTGCTGATGTGGCTGCAACATACTCTGCTTCAGCTGATGAAAGTGTAACTATAGGCTGCTTTTTGGATGCCCATGTGACCACACCTGTGCCTAATATAAAGGCATGTCCAGAAGTACTCTTCCTATCATCAACGCTACCTGCAAAATCACTATCTGTAAAACCAATCAAACTAAAATCGTTAGTTGTGGAATATAAAATTTCATAATCTGTAGTTCCTGCCACATATCTTAATATCCTTTTTCCAACTTGCCAATGTGAGTCTTTTGGTGACTCCATGAATCTTGAGATTAAGCTAACCCCATAACTGATATCTGGTCTAGTAGCTGTAAGATACATCAAACTACCAACTAGCCTTTTGAATATTGTAGAATCAACATTGGATCCTTTGTCTTCTTTGCTAAGTTTAATCCCTGTAGCAACTGGTGTAGGCGCTGGTTTACAATTCAGCATCTTAAATCTTTTTAACACATCCTTTGCATACTTTGTTTGACAGATAAATATTCCTTTCTCTGATTGTTCAACTTCTATTCCCAAAAAATACTTCATTAATCCCAAATCTGTCATTTCAAATTCATTCTTCATTGCTGATTTAAAAGTGTCTACAGACAAATTTCCAGTAAAAATCAAATCATCAACATATAAACACACAATTAAAATTTGACCTTCTTTGCTGATTTTTGTGTACAAAGTAGGCTCACTATCGCTTCTGCTGAATCCTTTGCTTATCATATAAGAATCTATTATACTATACCATGCTCTTGGTGCTTGCTTAAGACCATAAAGAGCTTTCTTCAATCTGTAAACTTTTTCTTCATGTCCTTGAACTTCATAACCTGTGGGCTGTTTCACATATACTTCTTCATCTAGAAATCCATTCAAAAAAGCTGATTTTACATCCATTTAATATACATACCAATTATTTTGAGAAGCTATGGATAATACCATTCTTACAGTATCCAGTCTAGCAACTGGTGCAAATGTTTCATTATAGTCCACTCCATGTTCTTGTGCAAAACCTTTTGCAACTAACCTTGCCTTATGCTTTTCAACATTTCCATCTGCATCAAATTTAGTCTTATAAACCCATTTAACTCCAATACAGTCCTTACCTTCAGGTAGAGTAGTTAGATCCCATGTTTGATTTCTTTCAATAGCATTCAATTCTTCATCCATTGCTTTTAGCCAATGTTCCTCATTCACTGCTTCTTCATAAGACATAGGGTCATGAGTGAAAAGAGCAAAATTTGAAACCAAATCTAATTTTTCTTCTTCTTGATTGTAAATCTCATTTAAACTTCTCATCTTCTTACCTTTAAATCTTGCTCTTAAAGTAGCAAGAGTTGGATCTGATTCATTACTTACTTGTGAATTTGGAGTAGGGTGACCTGCATGACTAGATGATTCACCTTGTTCAAACCTTCTTGGTGTTCTTACTGGAGTGGTTGTGCCTGCTTGTGGAGAGGATTGTCCACCTTGCAAATTTTGTTCTTCAGAAACTTCTTCATCCTGTGGAATTGGTGCCCCAACAATGATGGTGCTACCATCCCATGCTTCTGCTTCCTTAAATTCAACATCCCTGCTAATAATTACTTGCTTTGAAACTGGGTTATATAACTTATATGCCTTTGATTCTTCAGAATATCCAATAAAAATGCATTTCTCACCTCTATCATCAAGTTTCTTTCTCAATTTAGATGGGATAAGAGAATATGCTACACAACCAAAAATTCTGAAATGATATACACTATATTTCTTACCATTCCATGCTTCTTGTGGAATTCGATCTCTGACACTCTTTTTTGGGCTTCTGTTCAGAATATACACTGCACAAGCTACTGCTTCTACCCAATATTCATTTGACAAGTGTTTAGCTTTCAACATGCTTCTTGCCATTTCCATGATTGTTCTGTTCTTTCTTTCTGCTACACCATTCTGCTGTGGTGTGTACCTTGTAGTCAACTGTCTTTTGATTCCATGATATCTGCAAAAATCTTGAAATTGATTAGACATATATTCACCACCTCTATCAGATCTGAGTACCTTGATATATCGGCCACTCTGCTTTTCAACCATTGCCTTGAATTCTTTAAACTTTTCAAATGCTTCAGATTTGTTTTTGAGAAAGTAGATCCAAGTCTTTCTACTAAAGTCATCAATGAATGTTAGAAAATAAGTACTACCTCCAAATGATGGAGTTTGCATTGGTCCACATAAATCACTATGGACTAACTCCAATATTACCTTAGCTCTATATGAGCCTCCTACTGAAAAACTCTCTCTATGCTGTTTTGCCAGAATACAACTGTCACATGAACTTCCTGGCTGTTCTATTGGTGGTAAACCCTTCACCATATTTTTCTTCTGTAACAAATTTAAAGCTCCAAAATGTAAGTGTCTGTACCTTAAGTGCCATAACCATGATTGATCTAGCTGTATGGATTTGTAGTGAGCTTCTTCTTCTCCTTGGATGCACTGAATATGAAGAGGGAACATGCGATTCTTGGTCATCTCCACTTTTCCTATCAACCTGTCACTTGGAACCTTGTCCAATATTGTGCAGACATTATCCATAAAAGATACTCTGTAACCTTTCTGCACTAACTGACCAACACTCAAAAGATTATGTTTTAATCTAGGTACAAAATAAACATCAGATATAAATCTTCTTTCACCATTCTTGGCCAAAACATTTATGACACCTTTACCCATGACATCTACTGTGATATCATTTCCTAGTTTCACTTCTGATCTTACAGAATCATCAAGACTAGCAAAAAATTCTTTATTTCCTGTCATATGATTACTGCATCCACTGTCTAAAAACCAAATATCTTTAGCTTTTTCTTGAGTAACATTACAAGTAAGAAACATGCTTTCGGAATTAGAACTAGATTCATCTGTGTAATTAGCATTCTGATTGTACACATATCCTAGTTTATTTCTGCAGTCACTAGCATAATGACCATATTTCTTGCAATAATAACATTGAACATTAGATTTATCAAACCTTTGAGAACCTTGCTGTGAGTGGTTGTGACCACGTCCTCTGTTGTTGTAGTTTCCTCTACTACTGTAGTTTTTATTGTTCTCATCTTCCTCTGAATTGTTCTTTCCATATCTACCTCTGCCTCTTCCTCTGAAGCTTGACCTGGCTCTTCCTCTTCCTCTGCCAACTGATACCTGTGACTTGAATGCATTCTCAAGCGAAGAGTTATTTCTATTCATTCTGGATTCATGTGTTAACAAAGAACCCATTAATTCATCTACAGATAATTGTTCCAAATCTTTAGTTTCTTCAATAGCTACTACTATAGCATCGAACTTACTGGGTAAACATCTGAGTACTTTCTCTATAATCTTCTGATCTGTTATCGTTTCTCCATTAGATCTAATCTGATTCACTATATTCAAAACTTGACCCATAAACTGATCTATTGATTCTGATTCATTCATTTGCACATTTTCAAAAGTTCTTCTTAGAGATTGCAATTTAGCAATTTTTACCTTCGTATTACCTCTATAAGTGGTCTCCAAGATTTTCCATGCCTCTCTGGATCGCGTTGCTACTGCAACTCTGGAAAATATCGATTCATCCAATCCCTGTTGGATTATAAATAAGGCTTTTGCATCTTTCTTTCTGTTCTCTTTAAGGTGGTCCTTTTGTGCTTGATTTAACGCCAGATGGGCTGCCTCGTCCTGCGATTCTATAAAACCACTTTCTACCAAATCCCATACATCTTGTGAGCAAAATAAAGTTCGCATCTTAATTGCCCAAAAATTGTAATTCTTACCATCGAAAACGGAAATTTGAGGCTGTGAAATACTGTTATATGTTGCCATTTCTTAAGCTTGAATGACTTTCTGGTCACTGTTTCTGACACACAGTCACCGCCGTCGGTTACACTGCCGAGGTCGATCGCTGAAATCGCCGACGTCGGTTCTTTCTGCCGTCGTCGGTCACTTGTTGGTCTGGGGTCGGCCGATGTCGGTCTATAACTGCCGATGTCGGTCTCTGCGCTGCCTGCTGGCAATACCTGCGCTTTTCCTTCACCCGACTGCTTCGCTCCCCTTGCTGGCTGCTTTTCTAACCAGGGTTTTCTCTTTCTAACCTGCGCTCTTCTACCACAACCTGTGCTCTGATACCAATTTGAAGGAAAATATGAATAGAAAATAAACAAGAAAACAAGAACTATTAACTCAGAACTCAGAAAGCTACAGCAATCTTGAGAAACACAATTCTATTCATCTTCTAATTTCCCTTGATTACAATGTGCGCCCTTAGCGTCTTTTTATAGATTTAAAAACTAAACAATAACTGAAAATAGACTCATCTATTATTAGCTTCAACTACTTAACTAACTGCTTGTTCAAACAAACTCATATCTAACTGATTGTTAACTAACTCAATCCTAACTGTCAGTTTACTAACTGATGCTTAACAGCTTGCATGATAAAGGAGGGAGGTGGGAGAAATTATCTCCAATTAACTTGACTTTCTAACAGTGGATATCTTTGAACGTCTGAAGGCTGTTGGCAATGTTGAACGTTTGGGGATCGATCGCCATTTCCAGAAGGAAATCAAGCAAGCGTTAGATTATGTGTTCAGGTGAGTCTCACCATATCATTTTAATTTAAAAATGTTAATAATTTAAAATTAAGACGTTACAGATATAATTTACAAGTTCTGGGAGGAAAGAGGCATTGGATTAGGAAGGGAGAACCTGGTTCCTGATATTGATGTCACTGCCACCGGCCGTAAGACTCCTTAGGCTGCATGGCTACAACGTATCTTCAGGTTATATACATTCATATTCACAATGTTATTATAAGTAGAAATCATAACACATAAGAATTAAGTATGTTGAGGTTAATCTCTTAATTTTTTCATATTGCAGACGTTTTGAAAAATACGAAATCCGACTATGATGAATTTGGGGATGAACATTAACTTGAACACGGTAGAGCGCTATCGGACATGCTAAGCCTGTACAAATGTTCACAGATCAACTTCCCTGAAGAAAGAATAATACTAAAGGCAGGTGCCTTCGCCAAAAATTACTTGGCCAAATCCATAATAACCATCGACTATTCTCACCAGCTGGCTCTTTACTGTTGATAAGTGATGCATGCTATCCTCACCGATGCATGCTTTCCTCTCCACATGCAATCCTCACCTCTCAATTGCAGTTCTCATCAATGCATGAGATTTTTTTATTTATAGTTTATCTTTTTTAATTTAGTTGTTAAACATTGTTTTAAACAAACTGCAGTTTTTTTTAGCGCAGCCAATAATGCATGAAGAAATGCATGTTTAGAGATATAGATCATCCTTTCTTATAAATAGGTATGAATAAATAACATTTTAATAGGCTGCAGAAAATACAGAATTTTGTATTAATGCTGTGCTCTTTTTTTGTCTGAGTTAATTCTTTTTGCTGTTATTATTAATTAGTTTGTTAGATGGTTGGGTCTGGATAAAATATACATTTGGTATCAGAGCTGGGATTTTGTTTTGGGATAAAGATTTAGTAGTTGGAATTTTGCCAAAAATTTATTATGTCAAATTCTAACTCTTTGCCCATTCCAAAATTTGATGGAAATGAGTATGATTATTGGTGTATCAAAATGATGACTTTTTTTATAAGAAAAGATTTGTGGGGATTATTGAAATAGGTTATGCAGAGTTAGCTAATTGAAATGCTCTCGCAACAAATGATAAAACAGCTAAGAAGGAGGCTAAGAAGAAGAATACTCAAGCCTTATTTCATGTTCAAATAGCTCTAGATAAGAGCCTATTTCTGCGAATTGCAGGAGCAAAGACATCATAAGATGCTTGGAAGACTCTAAAATAAGTTTACCAAAGTAGTGATCAAGTTATAGACATTGAAGAGAGAATTCGAGAATTTGAAAATGCAAGACGCTGAAAGTGTGAGTACTTATTGTGTCAAAGTAAAAGATGTGATCAATAAGATGGTTACACATGGTGAAATTGTTAACAATGAGGTTTTAATAAAAAAGGTGTTGAGGACTCTCACATCAATGTGGAACCATGTTGTCATAATCATAAAAGAAAACAAGAATTTGTCCACCCTTCAATTTGATCATCTAGTTGGATATTTGATGTCTCATGAAGAAAAATTGAGAGTTTCATTTGGAGAAAGTGATAAGAAAGCTTTTTCTTCCAAATTACAAATCATAAAGAATGAAGATGCTAATAGTAGCATCAAAAGTAATCAAGGCCAAGATAGAGGTCAAAATCATAATTACTCAAGAGGAAATAGAAGCAGAGGTGGTTTCTGAGGAAGAGGTAGAGGCCGATTTGATAAAAGAAATATTCAGTGTTATCATTGGAACATGTATGGCCACTTTAATTACAAGTGAAGATTAAAAGAAGGTAATAATGGTAAAAGTGTTCATTGTGCTCAAGAAGGTGATGAGAATCCTCTTGATAATTTATTTTTATCTTATGACAAAGCTTAAAATATTTGGTATTTAGATTCAAAATGTTCTAACCACATGTCAGGAAATGAAAAACTTTTTTCTATAATGGATGAAAGTTTTAAATCCAAGATCAAGCTTGATGAAAAATCATTGGAGGGTGCTGAAAAAAGAGCTATGGAAGTCCATACAAAATAAAGTATGAAGAGTGTTAAAGACATTACACTCCAAAGTTAAAGCATAATTTTTTGAGTTTTGGACAATTATGTGAGAAGAATTATAAAGTTGTAATTGAAAATCAACAATGTATTATTTATGATAAGAATCAAAGAAATAGGGTGGTAACAATTGTGCCTATGACAAAGAATAGGATGTTCCCATTGAAGTTTTGTGAATATAACAGAAACCTTGTCAATATGGCATATGAGGATACAAGTTGGTTGTGGCATTTCAGGTATGGAAATTTAAATTTTGATAGTTTGAATATTCTAATATCAAAAGCATTAGTTTTTTGTTTCCCTAAGGTTGAAGAGCACAATGAAGTTTGTGAAGGATGTGTTAAAGGAAAACATGTAAGAGAGAAATTTCTAAAAGGCAATGTATGGTGGGCTCATTATCAACTCTAGTAAGTTCATTCAGAGATTTGTGGTCTTATGCAGACAATTTTTTTGGGTAAGTCATCATATTTCATTACTTTTATTGATGATTACTCATGACAATGTTGGGTTTATTTTTTGAAGACCAAAGGTGAAGCTCTTGAGACATTCAAGAGGTTTAGAGCCTTTGTAGAAAATGATAAAGGGTGTAAAATCAAATGCTTAAGGACTTATCATGAAGGAGAATTTTCTTCAAAAGCCTTTCAAGGCTATTGTGATATGTATAGGCATCAGAAGACAACTCACCACTGCATACACACCTCAACAAAATGGTGTCGCTGAAAGGAAGAATCGTACAATGGTGGAGATGGCATGAAACATGTTACAAACAAAGGGATTAAGCAATTATTTTTAGCAAGATGCAGTTCTACAGCAGTATATATTCTCAATTGGGGTCCCACTAGTGCACTTAACAGGATGACTCCGTATGAAGTCTAATATGAGAAAAAGCCAAATGTTAATTATTTTTAAGTTTTTGGTTGTTTAGCATATGTTCATGTCTCTAATTAAAAGAGGAAAAAGTTATATTTTAAAAGTGAGTCATGTATTTTTGTTGGATATAGTGAGGAAAGTAAGGCTTACAGGTTATATAATCATCTCACTAATAGGCTTATTGTGTCAAGAGATGTGATTTTTTATGAAGAGATAGTTTATGGTCATCAAAAAGGCCATATGGAGAAGTCAAAATCTGTTTTAAATGAAATTATTATGGATGATATTGATCATGGGCATCCCACTAATATTTTTGTTCCAAGTGCTACAAATCCACCAAGTAATCTTCATCTAGTTCAATTCTAAGTGTAAGTCTAGATTCAAGTCTTAATTCTACAAGGAAGGTAAGAAGATTGAGTGACATTTATCAAAAGGAGTTCAAATCAAGCACATGAAGAAAATCCAAGAGGTGAGACATTGAATTTTTCTTTACTTACCAACGCTGATTTTGAACCATCATGCTTTGAAGATGCATATACTAATGAAGTTTGGATGCAAGCAATGCAATAAAAGATGGATTTTATTCACAGGAATGACACTTGGGAGCTTACAAAGCTTCCACATGACAAGAATATTGGCACCAAATAGGTCTACAAGACTAAGTGTAACAATGATGCAAGTGTTGAAAGGCATAAGGCGAGATTATTTGCTAAAAAATTCACATAGAAGTATGGCATTAATTATGATGAGACATTTGCACTAGTAGCAAGACAAGAGACTATTAGAATGTTAATTTCATTAGCATCTAAAAAGAATTGGAGAATCCATCATATGGATTTAAAAAGTGCCTTCTTGAATGGGTACTTAGAAGAAGTATATGTGGAACAACCACAAGGTTTTGAAGTGCAAGAAAAAGAAAATCATGTCTACAAATTAAAGAAGGCTTTGTATGGCCTCAAACAAGCACCAAGAGCGTGGTATGTTAGGATTGATGGATATTTTCAAGAGAAGGGATTTCAAATAAGTAAGAGTGAACCTACCCTTTACTACAAACAAGAAGGTAATGATATTCTAATTATAAGTTTGTATGTTGATGACTTGTTGTATATGGGTAGTAGTTCTATGATGAAGGATGAATTCAAAGTTTCCATGAATTAATTTTAGATGAAAGATTTAGGCCTCATGAAATATTTTTTTAGGAATGGAGGTTTATCAAAGGGAGAATAAAATTTTCATTTGTCAAACAAAGAATGCTAAAGATATGTTGAAGAAACTTGATATGGTTGATTGTAAACTAGTCTCTACTCCAGTTGCTCAAAGAGTTGTGTTGTGTAGAGATGATGGTGCTAAAAGAGTTGATGAGAGTGTATAGAAGTATTGTTAAAAGTTTAATGTTTCTAACTCATACAAGACTTGACATTGCTTATTTGGTTTCACTTGTTTCAAGGTACATGACAGAGCCATCAGAAATACATATGAAGGCAGCCAAGAGAATTTTGAGGTATGTGAAAGGTACTCTAGACTTTGGTATTTATTACTACACTTCTAAAAGGTTCATTCTTGTTGGTTTTAGTGATTCTAATTAGGGAGGTAGTTTGGATGACCAAAAGTCAACATCTAGGAATTGTTTTTCTTTTCATTCTGGTTTAATTACTTGGAGCTCAAAGAAGCAAAGTATAGTTTCCCTTTCTTCTATAGAAGTAGAGTATGTTGCAGTCACATCAACAAGTACACAAGCATTATGGCTTAGAAATTTTTTTGAAGAAATTGGAGAGATTCAAGTTCAGCGCACAGTTATTTTTTGTGATAACATTAGTGTTATTAAATTGGCCAAGAATCCAGTCCATCGCAGTAGGATAAAACATTTTGATTTAAAACATTATTTTATCCAAGATTTAGTGCAGATGAAGGTAGTATAATTGAAATACATCAACACTAAAAAACAGGTGGCAGATATCTTCATGAAAGCAGTTGCAACAGATCAATTTTTGACACTCAGAGATCAAATTGTGAGCCCTCTCAACATCAAGGTGGAGTATGTTGATAAGTGATGCATGTTATCCTCACTGATGCATATTTTCCTCTTCACATGCAATCATCACCTCTCAACTACAGTTCTCATCAACGCATGAGATTCTTTTATTTGTAGTTTATCTTTTTTAATTCAATTATTAAACATTGTTTTAAACAAATTGCAGTCTTTTTTAGTTCAACCAATAATGCATGTTTAGAAATATAGATCTTTTTTTTTAACTCCTTTTTTATTTATAGGCATGAATAAAGAATAGTTTAATAGGTTACAGGAAATACAAAATTTTGTATTAATGCTATGATCTCTTTCTGTCTGAGTTAATTCTTTCTACTGTTATTATTAATTAGTTTGTTAGATGGTTGGGTCTGGATAAAATCTACATTTACAAACACCTTTGCTTAGTGGTGCATACTAACATTTATGCAAAATTTATCAACATTGACAAGAAAAACTAATTTTATCAACTAATATTATATTCTTTCATGTACCATGCCTGCAGAGTGAGCATGCTTTGGAATATCCTTGGCATATTCAGCGCCCAAGGTTGACGGTGAGAAATTACATGGAATAGTGTAGTAGATCTGTCGACCCAGTGTCGATGGGGAAGACACTATATCGGTAAGAAATTAAAATTTTTAGAATGAGAGTATTCATTGTAGTGCTTACACAAATAAACTATCAAGATTATGATAGAATGCCGTATGTGAGTGACAACAAGTACGTAGAACTGGCCAAATTGGACTTCAATCGAGTGCAGGGTTTACACAGGATGGAAATTCAACAAATTACTAAGTAATTAATGCATAAATTATGAAACAAATAAAATAAAAACATACACATTGAATTACCTAGCCGGAATGAAATATCATTTAACCTTACGATCGTTTGTGTTTGTGTATGACATGGTTTTAAAGATGGTATAGGGACTGCAATTTCCAAAAGTTGACATTCATTCGGTAAAGACCAGTGGAATCATATTTTGCCTCTGTTGTCGTGATGTTTGAACCAAAATACTCGGCATGCAGAATTGCCTACACAAAAGTCGCTTGTGTTGCATTTACTCTAGTTGATCTTTATGATGCCCACGCATCTTTCTATGAAGTAAAGCTCTTCAATGAAGCTGTCAAAATGTTAAATGCTTATGCTTATCATATTATGACTACTTCCTTTCCCATCTCAGTTTTATTTATGTCCAATTATAATGTTTTTCATTTAATAATGTCTTCTTCTACAGATGGTTTCTGTCTCTTTTGGATTGCCTTCCAAACCACATGAAAATATGCTACATGGGCCTGTATAATACTGTAAATGAATTAGGTAAACAAGCAAGGGAGTGTCAAGGGTGTGATGTGCTTCCTTACCTTTGCTCAGTAGTAGGTGGTTGCCTATTGCTTTATGTTAAGAATGTTAATTGAAAAGTTCTATTATTGAGGGTTATATGCATATTTTAATGTAGAATTTTTAAATAAAATTAAATCATACTCAAATATATGCAATATTCATAATTCAAAAGAGATAAGAGTTGAAAAAATTTAAAAAAAAACACTTCTTCAAAAAATTGGAATCATTCTCCTTCTTGAAAATAAAGATCAATTACAATGTATTAATAGAATTGCATGTGAACATGCTTTTCTAATTATTGAATAAAATATTTTAAATTTATCTAAATAATAATTTGGATGTAATAACAACTAAAATTAATTCTAGCCTTTCTAAGGCTTTATTTTTTCTAAAAAATATATTAACTAAAAATTAACTAAGTGTCTAAATTTAGCTCCACAAAAACTGTTCATGCAAACTAAATTTAAACTAATAGTCTAAAAATAGAACTGAGTGAACTACACTTCAACATCATTTTTCAACATATTTTGTAGTGAGATCAGCTGCTGGCAGCCACAAGTAAAGAAGCCAAATGCGCTGAAGCAAAGTATGTGCCATCATTAAAAGAATATCTTGACAGCGGTAAAGTTTCGATTGGATTCGCAATACTCGTCCTCAACTCAATATTTTTCATGGGGCAGCCTCTTGCTGATCACGATCTCCAACACCATTTTTGAGGCACTTACCTTCATCTCAGATGTTTAACAGGCCGTTTAGCGAATGACACTCAAACTTTCAGAGTGAGTTTCAATGTAAGAATTTTATAGCTCCTGTACTTGATTAGAAAAAGACTAATTATAATGTGTCTAATGAGGGTTTATTATGATGTTTACGCATGAAAGAGATCGCGGTGAATTGGCATATTGCGTAGAAGGCTAATGGACAGAGGAAGAAGCTCTCAATTATCTCTATGATTACAACCAATATTTGTCAGAAATAAAGAGAGCATACAAAAACAAGAACTTAAACAAATAAATAAGAACAAAACCCAATTGCTACTACAAATTTTGAAGAATAAAAATTTTATTGATCTTTAATTTTTCTTGCTTACAATGCTGTGCCCAAGGCGTCTTTAAATAGATTTAGAATCCAAAAATAACTAAAAATAAACTCATTGCTTAACTAATTGTTAACTAATATTTTAACTACTTAACTAGCTGATTGTTAACAACTTAAACTAATTGATATCTAACTGTTAGTTAACTAGCTGAATGTAGACTAACTAATTGCTCAACTATCAGTTTACTAACTGATTGCTTAACTGTAGCTAACTGCTTGCATGTGTAAAAATTATCTTGAGTTTCTAACACTCCCCCTTAATTTTTACCATTAACAACTTTAGTATTTACAATGCCTAAATTTTGTCTCAAATAATCAAAGGTCTCTTTTGCTAATGCCTTTGTAAATATATCTGCCAATTGATCTTCAGATCTACAGAAGTCCAGATGGATTTCTCCATTGTTCACTAATTCTCTGATAAAGTGAAATCTTGTATCAATATGCTTGCTCCTCTTGTGAAACACATGATTTTTTGATAATGCAATTGCTGATTTGTTATCATAGAAGATTGGTGTTGACTCCTTCTGTGCTTGTAATAAATCTTTCAATATTCTTCTCATCCAAGTTGCTTGACATGCTGCTGATGTCGCTGCTACATACTCTGCTTCAGCTAATGAAAGTGTCACTATATGCTGCTTTTTAGATGCCCATGTGCCCACACTTGTGCCTAAAAGAAAGGCATGTCCAGAAGTACTCTTCCTATCATCAACGCTACCTGCAAAATCACTATCTGTAAAACCAATCAAACTAAAATCATTAGTTGTGGAATATAAAATTTCATATTCTGTAGTTCCTACCACATATCTTAATATCTTTTTTCCAACTTGCCAATGTGAGTCTTTCGGTGACTCCATGAATCCTGAGATTAAACTAACCCCATAACTAATATCTGGTCTAGTAGTTGTAAGATACATCAAACTGCCAACTAGTCTTTTGAATGTTGTAGAATCAAAATTAGACCCTTGGTCTTCTTTGCTAAGTTTAGTCCCTGTAGCAACTGGTGCAGGTGCTGGTTTACAATTCAGCATCTTAAATCTCCTTAACACATCCTTTGCATATTTAGTTTGACAGATAAATTTTTTTTCTCTGATTGTACAACTTCTATTCCCAAAAAATACTTCATTAATCCCAAATCTATCATTTCAAATTCCTTCTTCATTGCTGATTTAAAAGTGTCTACAGACAAATCTTCAGTAAAGATCAAATCATCAACATATAAACATACAATCAAAATCTGACCTTCTTTGTTGATTTTTATGTAAAAAATAGGCTCACTATTTCTTCTACTGAATCCATCGTTTATCATATAAGAATCAATCCTGCTATACCATGCTCTTGGTGCTTACTTGAGACCATAAAGAGCCTCCTTCAATTTGTAAAATTTTTCTACATGTCCTTGTACTTCATAACCTATGGGCTATTTCACATACACTTCTTCATCTAGGAAACCATTTAAGAAAGTGGATTTTACATCCATTTGATACACATACCAATTATTTTGAGCAGCTATTGCTAAAACCATTATAACAGTATCCAGTCTAGCAACTGGAGCAAATGTTTCATTATAGTCAACTCCATGTTCTTGTGCAAAACTTTTTTCTACTAACCTTGCCTTGTGCTTTTCTATATTTACATCTACATCAAATTTAGTCTTATAAACCCATTTGACTCCAATACAATCCTTACCTTTAGATAAAATAGTTAGATCCCATGTTTGATTTCTTTCAATGACATTCATTTCTTCATCCATTACTTTTATCCAATGTTCCTTATTAATTGCTTCTTCATAATACATAGGATTATGAGTGAAAAGAGCAAAATTTGAAACCAAATCTAATTTATCTTCTTCTTGATTATAAATCTCATTCAAATTTCTCATCTTCTTACCTTTCAATCTTGCTCTGAAAGTAGCAAGAGTTGGATTTGATTCATCACTTGTGAATTTGGAGTAGGGTGACATGCATGACTAGATGATTCACCTTGTTCAAACCTTTTAGGTGTTCTTATTGGAGTGCTTGTGCCTGCTTGTGGAGAGGATTGTCCACCTTGCAAATTTTGTTCTTCAGAAACTTCTTCATCCTGTGGAATTGGTGCTCCAACTGTGATGGTGCTACCATCCCATGCTTCTACTTCCTTAAATTCAACATCTCTGCTAATAATCACTTGCTTTGAAATTGGGTTATACAACTTATAAGCCTTATATTATTCACTATAGTGAATAAAAATGCATTTCTCACCTCTATCATCAAGCTTTCTTCTCAATTTAAATGGTATAAGAGAATATGCAACACAACCAAAAATTCTGAAATGATATACACTATATTTCTTACCACTCCACACTTTTTGTGGAATTCGATCTCTGACACTCTTTGTTGGGATTCTATTTAGAATATACACTGCACATGCTACTACTTCTACCCAATATTCATTTGACAAGTGTTTGGCTTTCATCATGCTTCTTGCCATTTCCATGATTGTTCTATTCTTTCTTTCTGCTACACCATTCTACTGTGGTGTGTACCTTGTAGTCAATTGCCTTTTGATTCCATGATATCTGCAAAAATCTTGAAATTGACTAGACATATATTCACCTCCTCTATCTGATCTAAGTACCTTGATATAATGACCACTCTGTTTTTCAATCATTGCCTTGAATTCTTTAAACTTTTCAAAGGCTTTAGACTTATTTTTGAGAAAGTATATCCAAGTCTTTCTGCTAAAGTCATCAATGAAAGTTAGAAAATAAGTACTACCTCCAAATGATGGAGTTTGCATTGGTCCACATAAATCACTATGGACTAACTCCAATATTACTTTAGCTCTATATGAGGCTCCTACTGGAAAGCTCTCTATATGCTATTTTTCCAGAATACAACTGTCACATGAACTTCCTGGCTGTTCTATTGGTGGTAAACCCTTCACCATATTTTTATTTTGTAACAAATTTAAACCTCCAAAATGTAAATGTCCATACCTTAAGTGCCATAGCCATGATTGGTCTAGCTGCATGGTTTTGAAGTGAGCTTCCTCTTCTCCTTGGATGCACTGAATTCTTTGAGGGAACATCCGATTCTTTGTCATCTCCACTTTTCCTATCAACCTGTCACTTGGAAACTTATCCAATATTGTTCAAACATTATCCATAAACGATACTCTGTAACCGTTCTATACTAACTATCTAATACTCATAAAATTATGTTTTAGTCCAGGTACAAAATAAACATTAGGTATAAACCTTTTTTCACCATTTTTAGTCAAAACATTTATTACACCTTTACCCATGACATCTACTGTGATATCATTTCCTAATTTCACTTTTGATTTTATAGAATCATCAAGACTAGAAAAAAATTCTTTATTCCCTATCATATGATTACTGCATCCACTATCTAAGAACCAAATATCTCTAGCTTTTTCTTGAGTAACATTACAAGTAAGAAATAAGCTTCCAGAATTAGAACTAGATTCCCCTGGATTAGAACTAGATTCACCTGTGTAATTAGCATTTTGCTTGTACACATATCTTTGTTTACTTCTGCAGTCACTTGTATAATGACCATATTTCTTGTAGTAATAACATTGAATATTAGATTTATCAAACCTCTATGAACTTTGCTGGAAGTGATTGTTGCCACATCCTCTACTGCTGTAGTTTTGATTACTATTTTCACTTTCATCTGGATTGTTCTTTCCAGTTCTACCTCTGTCTCTTCCTCTAAAGTTTGACCTTCCTCTTCCTCTACCAAATGATACCTGTTACTTGAAAGCATTCTCAAGAGAAGTGTTACTCCTATTCATTCTAGATTCATGTGTTAACAAAGGACCCATTAATTCATCTACTGATATCTATTCTAAATCCTTGGTTTTCTCAATAGCTACAACTATTGCATCAAATTTACTGCGTAAACTCTTGAGTATTTTCTCTATAATCTTTTGATCTGTTATTTTTTCTCCATTAGATCTAATTTGATTCACTATATTCAAAACTTGACCCATAAATTAATCTATTGAATCTGAATCATTCATTTGCAAATTTTCAAAACTTCACCTAAGAGATTGCAATTTAGCAATTTTTACCATCATATTACCTTTATAGGTAGTCTCCAAGATTTTCCATGCCTCTCTAGATCTCGTTGCTGCTGCAACTCTAGAAAAAATAGATTCATCCAATCCCTGTTGGATGAGAAATAAAGCTTTTGTATCATTTTTTCTGTTCTCTTTAAGCTCGTCCTTTTGTGATCGACTTAATGCCAGATGGGCTACCTCATCCTGTGGATCTACAAAACCACTCTATACCAGATCCCAAACGTCTTGTGAGAAAAAAAAGTTCTCATCTTAATTGCCTAGAAATCATAATTCTTACCATTGAAAACGAGAATTTGAGGCTGTGAAATACTGTTGTTCACTGCCATGTCTCACGCTGAGATGGCTTTTTGGTTTGCTATTTCAAAACATAGTCACTGACGTCAGTTATACTGCCGCGATCAGTAGGATAAAGTGTCGATGTCAGTTTTATTGCTGATGTCAGTCTGGGAGTTAGCCGATGTCAGTTATGTTGTCGATATCAGTCTCTACGATCCCTTCTGGCTCTTCCTTCATGCTTTGATTACGGCTACTGTGCACTTTTGCTGATTGCGCACTTCTCCAATCTGAGCTTCTCCTTGTGCTTCTGCTGCACAAATCCTTACCAGTTTCTGATACCAATTTCTCAAAAATAAAGAGAGCATACAAAAACAAGAACTTAAACAAATAAATAAAAATAGAACCCAATTGCTACTACAAATTTTGAAGAATAAGAATTTTATTGATCTTCAATTTTCCTTGCTTACAATACAGTGCCCAAGGCATCTTTAAATAGATTTAGAATCAAAAAATAACTGAAAATAAACTCATTGCTTAACTGATTGTTAACTAATCTTCTAACTACTTAACTAACTGATTGTTAACAACTTAAACTAACTAATATCTAACTATCAGTTAACTAACTAAATGTAGACTAACTTATTGCTCAACTGTCAGTTTACTAACTGATTGCTTAACTACAGCTAACTGCTTGCATGTGTAGAAAATATCTTGAGTTTCTAACAATATTTACTCCATAAGTTGAATTTGGAGTTTTTAAAGCCTGGCATAGATGTACCAAAATGCTACATGAAACTTATTTTCGACTCTTTAAGGTTATGCCAATTGTTATACAAAAACAAGGATGGCTTCGGTATGTCAACTAAGGAGATGGAACACCATGTTATTTTTTTTGGTTTGAGCTGATGGTTTAAGTTTTAATTGATAGTTAACCATATATCTCTCACTTTAGTATGTTTGGCCATTTATCTATGTATGTCATTTCATATTTTCGAGTGATTTTGTTTTTACCAAAAAAGAATATATATATATATAAGGGTTGCCCAACAGTTAGTCCTTATCTTAGTATTACAAATTATTTATGTTTCATTTTATATGTTTACAATATAAATTTATTAAAATAATAGATGCATGTCATGTTAGATTTAATAATGACAAATAGAAAAAATGTAATAATCTATGAGAAAAGAGTAGTGGCTATTATTTATTACTTATAAATATTAAGTGCATAAAATTTAAAAATTAATTAATATTTTAAATATGTGAAAATATAAATACAAAAATTAATCTAGGAATAATAAATTAGACAAAAAATAAATGTAAAATATGATACAAATAGGCATAGGAGTTATGTTAGTGGTACAATGAATAGTTTTGCTTTAAAATGGCTACACAGATTCAATTGTGAAATTCTATTTTTTGAAAATGACTTTAAAAGGATTGGAATATATAGTTATATTTTTAATGTTCCTTCCATTTTCATGAATACAATTAGAAAATGATGAAACACTTATCAATAAAATATGAAGTTTGGTGGGCGTTATAATGCAAAACAAAGATGATAATTGAAACCAATAATTATTGTATGGTCAAAGAATCAATGCCTAACTGTCCATGTTGATTAAATATGAGAACCATAAGTGCATAGATTGGTAATTGCTAGGATACTATAAGAGGTCTAGATTACTAGGAAACCTAAGTAAATTATCATATAGAGTAAATTCAATGTAAAGTTACATAAGGGGCCTGAATACCAAATCTTAATTTTGAATATGGTTAAGAAAATACTACATCAATGAATTATGTTATTTAAATACATATAAGTAGTGTCATTTAGAAATAAATAATATAAAAAAGTTTAGAACTATGTACGAAACCAATATATCTAATATAGCAATGTGGGAGACCTATGATGAAAATTGTGTAATAATTAGTATTGGTTTTTTGAAGTGTTATTATGAAGTGTCTTATCTCTATCATGAGATAATATGAACATAATTCTATTAATCTTATACATCTCATGTGATATTATTGATTTAATGATTATCATGAAAAACAAATGCATCAACCCATATAAAATATTAAGGTAGATTTTTTTTTTTATTAAGAAATATTAATGAAGGTAGAAAGTATAATCAAAAGCTACAAAAGTAGAAACATACATCTTATATTTTTTATTTTGTGTCCTTCTCCTATGTTTTATTTTATGTGTGAGCATATAAACTTATATAATAAGTTTTTCATGTTATAATGAGATATTGTCCTTGTTAGCATTTTGTATGCACTTTATTATGTTTGAATTTGTAGTCTTATAGTGAAATAGAGAGTGTGTCAATCACTCATAAAACATTTCATTTAATTAAAAAAAAAAAAAAAAAAAAAAAACTAAAACTAAAACTACTATGGTTGGTTATTTGGTGACACATGAGATGGCGGACAACATTATATGCTAATAGCATCATGTTAGAGATTAAGTGATTTGTTTTAGTAAAGAGAGGCACCAAGTTTATGCATGGGAGGCAGGTTTCTATTATTTCATGTGTGAATAGTCACATATAGTCAATTAATAAAAAAAATTAATATAAAAATTAAAGAATTGGTGAGGCTAATACGTCTCTACCAAGCAATACAATTTAAATTTAATAATTTAAGCACTATTATTTTTGAAAACTAAATATAGATTTTTGTTTTGTATAGCTTCAATGACCAACCGTTTAGTAATTGCATGTGTGTCTTAAATCCTAAAATACCTATCAACTATGGTTAATGAACTGGATAGAATTGCAAATTGAAAATACAAAACATTGAATAACCGAAGGAAAGGATTCAACATATGTAATAGGCACCCAAGGAACCACCTATCTAATTAAAGCATGAAGCATATGTGATTAGCTTTTGAATAAAATAATAAGAATACATATATAAAAGATACTCTTATAATGAAAACTCTATGGTGGGTCCATGTTGGCCATTTCAAGCACAAATTCCCAAATACAGAATACAAACATTAATATTTATGAATTATTTTGGTTTAAATTAAAAGTACAATTCAAAAGTGATTAAAGCTTAATAAATCAATATATCTGTAGTAATGATACATGATTATAATAGTACATGTACGTTATTGGTTTTAAGCAATGGCTCATGAATACATATTATTAGTTTATAGGATAAATTAATTGTTCTTTCTTTCTTTTTTTTTTTTCTTTTTTTTTTTTTCCTTCTTAATTTATTAATACAATGTCAAAACAATTTTATTTTAATAAAAGCTAAATTTTTTAGGTTGTGTTTTTTTAAATAAAAATGAAGCATTTAAAATAATATTTAAATTAAAAGAATATTTTTCAATAATACTTAAGAAATATATTAATATTTATATACCAAAATTTAAGTAAAATTTTGTAATTCTTAAAATAATATTATTTTAAGTTTTTTGATTGGATAATCATAAAAAAATGTAATTGAAAATTGTTTTCATTGGTTTTTTAGTTGGGACTACTAACTCTATTATGATCAATATTATCGATATTAAGTTATTTCATTAGTCCTGCCTTGGTAGGGACTAATAACTCTATTATGATTGAAATATAATTGATATTAAAGTTATCAAGGGTATATTGTGCATAATTTTATAGATTTAGAATAGGATAAGGATTATTTTACATCTTATTAGTCTTGAAGGGATAACTATTGTTTTCATTTTTCTCTAACTCGTTATTAGTCTTTGTTCTCTTAGTGAATTAGACCTAGCATTATATTACATTTTAGATAATATGAGAACATTTTTTTAATGGATAAATAACAAGTTATTTCATTGATAACATATAATATTATTTTCCCTACATGTTGATTGGTTAAAAAATTTATACATTATTTTGAACTTTATGTGAATCAAAGTATGCTTGGGGGTAGTGTTATTCAGGGAGTAGGGTATCTTTGATCAAAAACATAAATATTGAGAGAAATCATGAAGTAATTACAGTGTTACCATGCCACATCTTCTAGAAATCTTATAAAATCTCTATTAGGGAATCAAGATGAGGAAGTGGTAATAATGACATGAAGCAGGAATATAATCATCACATCTACTTAAATATTTCAAGCATATAATCATTGCATCCAAGACCTATTATCTACCACATATAGTACATAGTTACTAGATGATATCTACGACTTGTCTCCTATGATTGATGCTTTGACAGAGGGAATGCTATAATTATCTTTTGTTTAGTTTCTTTTATCTATCCATAATGGTCTAAGAAAGAGGTGGAGGAGAAAGGGGAGGGACACGTAGGTGTAGGTCTCATTATTTGGTCTATCTTATTTCCTTCCTCTAGGCATACATTATCTAAATGTTAGGCTTATATAAGCAGATCCATCCTCACCAAGGAATAGATCCATCATCACAAAACTGAAGTGTGTAATTTTTTTACTAAATCCCCTATAATTGTTGACACTAAGAGATTTGAATTTTTTACTATTTTTTGTTGAGTTGGTTGGGATAGATAATATCTGTAAAAATTTGGAAGAAAAAATGGGATTTTTAAAAAAAAATCTATGTATTTGAAATGCATGATGATCTCTGTTAAGGGATTATATCCACCATGAATGATGGCACCTATAAAGGGATGGGGAAAATATTATTTTTAGCTCTAAGGAGTCATATGTGTGGTCTATCTTTTATTTTGTGTAGGGACATGTCGATTATCCAAAGCTCCTTCATTTTAAAAATTATAATTCATATATTTTGACTCTCATAAGTATGGCATTCAAGCCCCCAAAATTGAAAGAGAAAAAGTATAGAAAAATAAAGGCTTTTTAGTTTGGGATTTTGTAATGGATACAATATTTCATAATCCCTTGGGCTTCAGGGAATATGAATACAACATAGAAGGTAGCTCTCAAGGTTTTTGCATAGATGACCTCTTGGACTTTTCCAACAATTTCAAGGCCATGAGCTAGGAAACCAATGACAAGTTCTATGTTTCTATAAGCCTTCCAAATTCATGTCATCCCTTCATTTTTAAAACTTTAGCATCTTAGTCCATGCCTTATATTTTTAAACATTTATTTTTTGAAACAACAATGTGAATCATTTTTTATTTGATGTGTTAGAATGTAGATCTATTTCGATCTTGATTTCTCTACCCATGTAGATAATACTAATGTGGCATGCATAAATGAATACAGACTTTTTTATTTCACCTTGATTAATTATCATAAAGTTTTAATGGTTTGTTGTTGCAGGTATTGGAGTTTAGTTAGAGGATAATTGTGGCTAATATTATTGTGTTTATTGGCTCATCGTATGAAATGATGGGCATTTAATTATGTTTGACTATTGATTGTTTTTTTTTTCACTATTTTGTTAATAGAGATTATTAGCTTTTAGGTTTGATGGCCCCTATACACTTCTAATGTCATAATATGCAAAATATGAAAATATAGTAATGGGATAGCTTTGTGTTCATTTAATTTGTTTCATTATAATAATAAATGTTTGTACAATGCTTAATTAATGTGGTTCTGAATGTAGGATTTAGTGTTAGATTATGGATGGTGATGTTGATGTTGAAGGCTTATAACCTAAATTTCATAATTATTTCAAAATGATGAGGATGATTACTCTTCAAACAAGTAAAATTGAGGTTTCAGCTTTTTTAATTGGAAGGGGATTTTGAATTCAAAATTAATTTCTTACTATAGTTCATGTTATAATAATCCTAAGCTTGCAGCATCATTGAAGGCCTTTTTTAAATCAAATTAGTGAGTAATCCATGTTGAATAAAATAACAAGCAAATTCTTTCTTGTGCTTCAGTGAAAAATGATTCTTCTTCCTCGTACTAACTCTAGACCTAATCTAGTGGGTTGATGGTTCCCCACTAAATTTAGTTAGATGACTTAAAAAAATGGCTGGTGGTCGGCCATATAGTGGTCAAGCCCTTGAGGAGTGAATATACCCACATGTGAGATATAGTGAAATAGGACTCATAAATGATCCAACTTTGGAAAAATCAACAAAACTTAGTGCTACTAAACTGAAATCACCACCAAAACTAAAGTTATGCTTGTCCTAAACATGTAGTAAAAAAACATATATATGGTGGGGCCTCAAACCTGGGCCTTACTCTTTCATCTGTGTTTCTTGATTAAACATAACTAGTTTCACCTATACTTTATTAATTAGCACATTATAATAATGCCCACTTCTAAAACCCCTTTCCTATGTTCATTTTCAAATTTTGTTTGCCAACCAAAAAATAATTGTCTCGACTTTTTAGGTAGCAAATTCTTTTATGTTACAAATCTCTATTGGAAAGGATGTGGCAAATGTCCAACAAAATTCTAAGCATATAGAATTTGGCTTTATAAATCCATTGAATTTTTTTTCTCCAATAACTATGGTCACATACTAACCTACATTCAAAGGTCACTTAATAGAGCTAAGTGGATCGAGGTGTAGAGGTCATTTTTAAGGTTGCTAGTGGAAACAAGAGGTTAAATTTCTTATGTCAGCACTTAAGATTTGGGATGAAAGTTCCCATTCTTCGATGTATTAACAATTATATCAATGATTCCAAAATATTAATTGTTTATATAAATATTTATTTTTTATTTAAAAATTATATTAAAATTTGTTTTATAAGTATCCAAAAAAATGATATGCTTGCTTCAACATTTTTTCAAATACTTTATTCTTCTTCAATATGCTTCAACATATTACACATTTAAAGATAATGAAAATAATCTAATTTTTTTTTTATTTTGAAAAGAAAATTTCTAAACATTTTTCTTATATTTTTATTTTCATAAAATTAAAAGAATTTTATGAGAAAGTAATATGAATTTTTTTTTGTCAATTATCAATTTTTTTTATCACACATATTTTTTTATGTAGGATTTTGTTGGATAAAGTAAATGTTTTTGATCAGTGATATGAATCGGCACTAGGGCACAACAAAGAGCCCATTCCCTGAAATAAGTGGAAAACAAAAGCTACAAGAAGAAAACAACATCCACCAAAATTGATAATACACCACCCACTAAGCGAATACGAAACTACTAAGAGAGGCAATAAACAACTATATATCACTAGACTTCTACCAAAAATAAACAACTATATATCACTAGACTTCTACCAAAAATAAACATTAAAAAAATTTAATCACTACTGGTTAGAAGACTTGGTTAAAAAAAATATTATAAACACAACATAATAAATTTTTTAATTATTATTGGTTGGAATATTTGGTCAATAAAATTATTATAAATACAACATAAGATAATCTTATGTGAACAAGGGTGCATAGCGCCAAGTAATTGTGAGAGGAATGAATATTAACATAACTAGATGCATAGATCGATGTATAACTAGGATTGGATGTCAAAAATAGAGAACATAAAAAATGATAATTAAATGATTCAACATTTAACTTAGGTTTCATGATATTGGTCCCTATCCCTGAATATGGATACAAAGTCTAAGATCTTAAGAAACTTTCTTTGTCTGTTATACTAGTTGTGTTGTTTTTTAGAAGATCATATTCTTGTTTATTAATAATTATGAGAGTCATATTAATTTTAGCATTGATATGATGAAGG
Organism: Torreya grandis; assembly: GCA_037957365.1. NCBI lineage: Eukaryota > Viridiplantae > Streptophyta > Pinopsida > Cupressales > Taxaceae > Torreya > Torreya grandis. The sequence goes on along the minus strand of JARHVA010002920.1, from coordinate 810,606 downwards.
AAAATGAACAAAATGCATTGATATCCTTTATTGAATAACTAAGGAAAATATATATAGAGCAGAATCAATTAACAAAAATGTAAATCATTAACATTTATGCCATGAAACTCCTAAACTGACAACTAACCAAACTAATCGATGATAATATAGAATGCTAAACAAAAACATAATCATTAAAGTAAGCACTAATATCTTAGGCAAACAATGTAATAGAAAATTTCGCTAACATCCCCCCCTTTATTACATTGTTTTTACAAACATCAAATTTCCTAATAGTGGTCCCCTCTTTATTACAAAAACTGTAAAAATATTTACACTCTTTGCATAACCTGCTTACTTTCTAAGGTGGCATGCCATATTTGTGGCTTCAAGGTCTAGGTGATACCTCAATTTTTCCTTGCAGGATTACTGAAAACCTAGAAGTGATAGGAACACTTCTCTCTGCTAACACCTTCAATGGTTTCTTGGATTACAAGGATTACCACAAACCCACATGGTTTTTGGTTGCTGGTTGACCATGACCTTGGAGGCTTGCAGGAGGTTTCTATTGCATTTCGATGGTTTCTCGGATTACCAAATTCCCTTTTCTAAGAACCAATCACTATTTTAGTGCTTTTGCTCCCCACAATATTCTTTTTTAGTAGGTACCAAACTAGAAAATAATGCTCAGTGCTTTATTGAAAAATAAACTATAAAACATAAATAGAAAAAAAAACACACTGAAAATTTTCACCATAACAATGGTGTGACCCCATCATAGGTGACTCATGAGAGGATGCCAAATGTCCTCCAACCTCCAATAAATGAAGTTGCTTCACTTAGTCGATGTCTTGATGAGGCTCATATGCATGTCATTTATGAGGGAAAAACTCTTCTACTAATACATATGACTCTTGACATCAGGTTCCCCTGATAATGCATCCGTACAAAATATTTATTGACTTTTGACACAATAGACCCAAAAAAATATTGACTCTAGACAACATGACTATAGATGACATGACTAAAAATTGACTCTATAACATAACTTTTCAATCTTTTTTAAAAAAAAATTTTGGACCTTTTTTTTTTCAAAATACTTTGACTACTCTTGAACTTTTAACAAACCTATAAAATGAATTTTGATATGGATAACTCAACTATTTTTTCAAAACCTTTTACTCACAACTCATTCTTGATATCTATTAAAATATTGACAAGACTATAATGAAAAGACAACTAAAAAAAATATTAATTAAACCTGAAATTAATATACTAAAAATAAATGACCCAAAAGATTCTTATTATAAGAAAATGTCTTGACAGGTAATACTAAAGAGGCTTAGAGCAAATAACAAAACTTTAGATGAAGTATAGATAACACGACTATAAAAGGAGACTAAAATAAATCAAACTTGTAGCGACCATCAGTCCTATCTGAGTTGAACCTGATACTAACGGATCAGCTGAATGTAAATTTAAACAAGATATTCAATGATCCACATTTCGTTGAGTGTCTACCGTTGCAAAAGTTTGGGATATACATTCGACTTATATCTTGTATACAAAGCAACGTAATTAGAATATTGTCTTCATATGAACATGGAGAGACAAGATGTTGGACCATCTATGGAAGTGTAAGGTGATTGAATAAATAGCAGAGAATAGCGCTAACAAAATCTAGGTGACGTTGAAGTCTCAATATGTCAAGCTGAACATAGGAAGATGATCGGTGGCGTTGGATCAGGTATATGAATGTAACACGTCCTTAGAATTTGATATTGAAATTTATGAGGTAGATTGACCTTGATGAACATATCCATGCTTCCACTACTCCAAACATTGCTACAATGAGATCTTTTCTCTCCCTCAAAACAAGAACACGATCCACAAAGATAAAACACATGTAGTGAGCAATCACGTCACTCCCACCACGATCTCGATCAGGATCTTGCTTCTACGCTGCACGTTTTGAGCTGCTCTACCAATAGTTCATAGGCTCCGATACCATTGAAGGAAAATGAGTGAAATGCATTGATATATTTTATTGAACAACTAAGGCAAACATATACAGAACATAATCAATTTACAGAACCATAAATCATTAATAGTTATGCCATGGAACTCCTAAACTGACAGCTAACCAAATTAATTGATGTTAATATAGAATGCTAAATAAAAACCTAATCGTTGAAGTAAGCGCTAATCACTTAGGAAAACAATGTAATAGAAAATTTCACTAACGTATGAATGGGTCATATTTATTGTAGTATAATTTATCTGTTGAACTGTTATTTTCTAAAATATTCATTACATAATAAACAATAGGGCTAATGGGAAGTGGACCATTGGGGTTGATGGAACTATTATGGTAACAACTCCAACTTGTTCATTCAATGTAAACACTAAGATGCATACTAGGAAAATAAAAATATTAATCTTAATGTTAAGAAATTGGAATATCTAATCTTGTTTCTTCTTGTAATTATTAATGCTTGTATGTACAAACTCGAAATGTCTACATAACTAAAAAGAAAAACGCTATAAAGTTTAAAACTAGTCTTCCCAAATTTTATAATTATCAACTATAATATTATAAATGAGGGAAGAACATTAAGAGCAAGATATGATCGAACTTCTAAAAAGTAAAGGATTATGGAGGATCTCTCAAGTTAAAAAAATGCTCTAACAATTATGGACAACGTAGAAGAGTATAACGACCTTTTCTATGAAGCCTTTGGGTTTCATTACTCTCAAATAAGTAAAGAGATAAGGATTCATATTTGGAACATATAATCACCAAATAAAGCATGGGATAAAATGAAGGAGCATCGTTCAATTAGATAAATGAATTTCAAATGGTAGAACTGAATAATGAGCTCTCTCAACTCAGCCAACAAAAGAATATTTAGATACCCTCCCAATGTAGGGACTTTAGGCTCTTAAAATATATATTATGGATTAATATAAGATTGATTTCATAATACAATTCTACTTTCTACATCAAATCCCATCCTTGATTATTCTAATCTTCTGCAAATTAAATTCAATATTTACTAAACTACAGAGAAACCTAATCTAGTATATAAGAGATAAAGTGATAATGAGAAAATTTATCCAAAATACAAAAGAAAATTGAAGAATACACTTCCACTATCTTCACCGAGTCAAATCTCGACAGTCCCAATTTTTTATAAACTTAGTTTGATATGGAGAAACATAATTCAGTATATAAGAGAAAAGTGGTAAAGATAATTTAATTACTAAACAAAATTGTAAAAAATGCAATGGAAGGGTGGCCTACTCCTAGATAATTAATAAACCTTTGAACTAATGAAAGTATAGGCCTAATGAATCAAGGTATCAATCTCCTTCACAAGATAAGAAGATCCCTCTTGCTATCAATTATAGACTGAAGATACACTATACCTAGAAGCACTTTTAACTCTATTTAATAGGATTAATGTTGCAAAAAAATCCTAATCAATAAAAATAAATAACTTTGACATGAATTTTATTCTTCCATCAACAATAAAACCATTCCATACCAAAATCATAAATCCGCACCAATCCCTCAACCCATATACATAATGAAATAGAATAAATTTTTGATTAAATATCTAAGTTAACTCAATGAATAAATGAAGAGGTTTTTTATACACATGCATTAGCTCTTATAGAGCATCTAATATACAAAAGAAAATTGGGAATAATGTGTCCCTTATGTATCTAATAATGAATAAGCAGACCTAAACGGTATGCTCACCCCTAAAATCCCACCAATAAATCATTTTCAACATTGTCAAAGAATGGTAAAAAAGATTGCAGTAAGTATTTTCTATATCAGATGCATCCTTGCCCCATGGTATACTAGTAAATGGGCACTAACAAATAATTACAAGATACTAGATGAAAATATTACCATTTTCAAGTAGTATCTGAAACATTTTAACCAAGTATTATAACCACACTTACATACATGGAGAATGTAAATGATGCCATTGAAAGTATTATTGAGTGAATTGACTAATCCAAAGCTATTGGGCATGCCTCTAGTAATGCTAGGAGGGGTGGTAGTGATATTTCTAGGAGGAGTGGTAGTGATGCTACTAGGAGGGGTGGTAGTGATGCCACCAAGATGGGGACTAGACCTCAGAGTGGTAGTTATAAGAGGTGTAGGAGTAGTTAGAGTAACTCTAGGAGTAGTCATAGTAGTTGGAGTAATTATAGGAGTTAGAGGAGTGATAGTGCTACAAATAATTCATATGGTGTCAATATAGATAAAATAAAAATATTAAAATTAAATAAATTTGAATGTCTTAAAAATCTAATGCATCATAAATAAAAAAGGTATAATGAGTAACATATTGAATAGTTTTCTACATTATCAATTACATACCTAGATCTTGTAGTGTAAATGCAAGCGCCATAGCCTATAATCATAGATAAAAAAATATACATTATTAAGATAATTTAAAGCCCCCATTTAAATTAAAATTTAGATCAAAACCTAAATTCAATTGAATGACATCAGAGTGGTAGTTATAGGAGGCATAGGAGTAGTTAGAGTAACTCTAGGAGTAGTCAGACTAGTTGGAGTAATTATAGGATTTGGAAGATTGATAGTGCTACAAATAATTCATATTGTGTCAATATAGTTAAAATAAAATAATAAAAAATAAATAAATTTGAATGTCTTAAAAATCCAATGCATCATAAATAAAAAAAGGTATAATGAGTAACACATTGAATAATTTTCTAGATTATCAATTACATACCTAGATATTGTAGTGTAAATGCAAGTGCCATACCCTGTAATCATAGATACAAAATATACATTACTAAGATAATGCAAAGCCCCCTTTAAATTATAATCTATAACAAAACCTAAATGCAATTGAATGCAATTTATATATTTTACCTCATCTATTTTTCCTAAATTCCATTTTATTTTCCACATTGAAACAACCACCAAGATGATTTTTGACTAAAAAATGAATGGTATTATTCAATTACCAAGGTAAAAAAATTAAATATATTCTAAATTCTATTTATAAAGTTTCTTTTGTATCTCTACTTATGATCTACAAAGTTTTTTGACTCTCATTAACACAAAAAAACCTAAAAAACTCAAGTACACTACATATAGTCATTTGTAACACATCTATTTTATCTTCAGTCATTTCCCGCATATTAGAACAAAATTTACAACATATTTAATTCAAATAGATACTTTATCGATAGGCAAGTTGTATAGCCTTTGCAAGTTCCTCAATAGAATATTTCAGTCTTAGATCAATTTCCTTGTTTACAAGGATATCTTCCTTGTTTATAATAAGTATGGAATGGAAAATAAGTTTAGCAAGTTGTTCATAAAATTCACCCTTGAATAAAAAATATTTGACATGTAGTAGAATTTAGTAATATTGCTTCATCTAAAAAACATTTCATTACAACATGAAGACACCTCTCTAAATGGAACCTAGGTAGAGCTTCATAACATGTACTCTAAAGAAAGAAGGGCCTTATAAAATGTAATCACAACTAAATTTTTAGAGAAGTGCATTTGGTTACTCAGGACTAAATTTTTTCCTTAAAAAATGTTGTGAGCTACAACCATAAATGATTATATCTAGGCAAACAACACAATGTACTGGAGCTGGCATAATTACCTTCACACATCCCTTCATTGAGACACCTAAGAAAAATAAACAAAATCTATAAGTTGTCATTTTTATCCATGCAAATAATTGAGTTAACATTTGTCATGGAAGATGTTAGATTGATATATGACCTATGCAGATGCTTCTATCAAAATCCATAATGAGCTGCTATGCATTGTGGTGCATATGGACTGTAATTAAATGTAATGATGACATTGACAATATTCATGCCCATTGATTTTCTTGAAGGACCCAATAACATGAAAATATTTTATCCAATTATGGCTTAGTGAATAATATTATTTTACATCATGACTTAAATATCCTACAAATTACTTGATTCAAATTCTCACATATTTTCAATGCACAAATAAATGCATTTTAATTCGCTGATGGAACAAGGATTAATAACTAGATAAATAACACTAAAGGCAATATTTACCCTCTGGGACTAATAAGGTCATGCCATAATGGAAATATCTTTCCCAATAATATAATCACTGATTGGTTATGGATAGGTATGTTTTCTAGCAGAACCTCTCATCTCTTATATAACATTCTTTTATAAATAAACTCATTTATGAAGGCTTGTCAATTAATTACTAGTTATTATCACATACAAAGAATGTCTTTAATTTAAATATATAAATAGTTTATAACATCAATAATAAAATTTTGAAATATACAAATTTATATATTTATGTATATAAATGGAAATCAATATTACAATTTTTAATATACAATTGTTTTTAATTATAAAATTTATCTTTATACATAAAATATATATAGAGATAAATATTATAATCTTTGACACACAATAAGTACAATAAAATCAAAATTTTACACTCTATATTATTAATAACAATATAATCATAAAAAATAAATATTAAATTAAAAAAATACTCATTGCATTCAAGTATTGGTTTCAAATTTTTAGTACTATAGACTAAGTTATAAAATATAAACACATATCCCATACTTAGATATAAAAAGTTCCTCAACTAAATTAGAAATAAAAACTTACAAGCCTTTCATATTCTTCTTTATTTTATTCATTTTTATCTTTACCTAATTTAAGACATGTTAATATTTGTTTTCCACTTTAAATTGCTTGGTCTAATTATTTTGGGTGATGTTTTTTTTTTTTTCTTTGTCATGCTATTCACCAAGATAAAAATTCTTTCCATGAGATATCATAAATAAACAAAGTTTGGGTTCAAGTCATAAATAACCTTCAAGTCCTTACACCACAAATATGTTTTCATAAAATTTTAGAAGACTATAAAGGATCAAGATGTTTATTCTTTAATTGAAAAAAATATATTCCATCTCTTACAAATATTAATGAATATATTAAATTTTTCCATTTCCATCTCTTAAAAATATCATTAAATTTACTAAATATTATTTGAGATAAATACTAAAATTTATATACATAAATATTTTTATAGATCTATTTATGGATTTATAACAATAACATGAATAACACAAATAAAAAATTACTAGAAATTACATAGAAGAATTGCAATATAATTTTGATAGAGAAAAATAAGTGTATAGCAAATGATCAGTTATAAATAAAATATTATTTTTGAGCAATAGATATTGACATATAATGGAATACAAATCAAAACCCAAATAAATATAAAAACACGACTAAGTAATATATATGATTCAAAAAATGAATAAAATATACATGTATTACTGCATGCATGTGTACATATAGTTATTTATTAAATACCAAAATGAAACAAACATATTGATTTGTTTTCTACAATCTAAATGAAACAAAGTGTAGAAGGAAAGTACACATGGGTGACTAATCCTTTTAACAGACTTGTATTTGCATCCTAAACTATATCTCTTAGAGGTTTTGAACACATTGATATTATTTAGATTTTCTTCATTTTAGTTATGATGATCCATCACTATATTTTGATTAAAAAATACACTTTTATTAATAAAACTTAATATAATACACTGTTAGTTATAAAAAAAATAATGGGTGGAAAAGTCACACCCCAAAATCTAAGCTACACCAATCTTAATAAGTCTAAAGAAGAGAGAAATATTAACAAAGGGTAAATAACATGTCACATTAACTAAAACTAAAAAAATCAAATCCTAACCAGTGTTGGAAAACCAAACTCATATCCAAAAATATCATAACATCCTTTTTTCCCCTTGTTCCTTTAAACCTTTATCTATAGCTTTGGGGGAGATTCGAAAGGAAGAACAATAGTATCCATCTAAAGCTAAGGTTCATTTGGGTCTTGATCCTTATTCAACTCAGAGGATTCTCTTTCATGTGATTTCTTGATTCTTCCACCTATAACAATATCTTCTACAAATGTCCATTCTATCATCTCTACTTCAAAATTACTTATTGATCCATCTTTAAAATTTTCCTTGCCCTCATATATATTCATATCAAGTAGGCCTTCCTCATATTCATCTCTAATTTTTAGTCTTGCATTTGACAATTATTTTCTAAAGAGAAAAGACATTTGCAAAAAACATGACTCGCCTTATAACATCCAAATAAATTCAAAAGAAAGAAATGTAATGCTTTCTTTTTTATTTTCCCTATTTCATAATTTTTAGTGGCCACATTAATACTAAAAAGTTCACAGAAGTTTTAGTTAAATGATCTCAAAAAACTACATTTATTCTAACTTGCAATTTATATTTTATCTGAGCTAGCCACATTTCCAAACTAAACATGATATTGCATTTTATTTCTAAATATTAATTGATTTGCTCTCATATTTTTTTTATTTTTTAGATTTGATAATGTAATCATAGGCAACATGTGTCATTTATTATGTGTAGTATGGTATTTTCAAAAAAAATTAAAGACAAAATTAAAGGCATCAAGCCACCTCTTACCAATTTACCCACTCCCATTCAAGTAGTTTGTGGATAGTACAATGATTTTTGATCTACCAACTAGGGAGGAAGTAATCAACATTAGGGACATGGTCTTTAGGTTTGAGAAAGCCTCAAGTAAAAAAATCAATAGAAGAAAATAATATATCTTATTTATTAATGTCATCCCCAAGATCCAATCCTTTCTTAATATAATTTTGGGCTTCAAGAAGGCTACCCTACTAGATAACTACTTTGGATTACCCTTATTCAGAAGCTTTATCAGAAATAAAATTTGGGATAAAATCATTAACAAGATGTAGAGAAAATTATGTGTGTGGAAAGGTAGACATAATACTCTTGTAATATAAATGATTGTCATTAGATCATTTTTTAAAGCTACAATAAACTACTAGTTTTATCGTATGATAGCTCCTTTAGGAATCATAAAGGAGATCGATAAAAAATTTAGGAATTTTTTTGGAAAGGTATAGAGGACAAACCAAATATCTTGCTTCTCACTTAGGATAAAATTTTCACACCAATCTTACATGGGGGTGTAGGCATAAGAAATATTGAAAAGATTAATTTGGATCTCATAGTTAAATTGGTGTGAAGGAGAAACACTAAACCTAGGGAACAATGGAATAGAATCCTCAAGGATAAGTATCTTGATGAGGAGAACCCATAAATAATATTCATGACTAAAGATATCCTGTTGGGGTCAGTAATTTAGAACATTATAAGGGAAGAAAAATAGGTCCTCTCAAAAGGTATTTTTTGACAACTACATAACATGATTTTCATGGATTTTTGGGAAAATAAAAGGATAATGTTAAATGGAGAGCATAAGAAAATGAGGACATAAAGTAAAATATAATTGAATGGAAGAAGTTTTAAATGGCCATAAAACATTCATTTCAAAAAAAATCTAAAAGGAAGATAGAACCTAAGGGGAAGCACATAAGCACTTAAATGATTTTCTTTAAATATTTTTGGTTCTATAGAACTCTAAAAATGATTCTTTGAACTAGAACAAAAAATGACCTAGGGCTATTCAGTAAAGGAATGAGATAAGGCTCTTACTAAGGCCCACCCCAACACAACTAGAGGATCCCTCTAGGATAAAATATGGAAGTCAAAATAATGGAAAAAAATAAAAATCCTTCCTATGGTTGGATAATCATGAGAATATATTAATAGGAGAAAAAATAAATAAGAAAGGCTATCAATTGCCCTTGAAATACATTATGTGCAAAGAAAGCAAAAAATACACGAATTGCCTCTTGATTCAATGAAATTATACTTTATGGATATGGAATAAATTATTTAACTAGTTAAATTTGATTTGGGCCTTAAATGAATCCTTGGGGGATAATTTTTGAGCTTAACAATCCAATATAAAACTAGGTACTCTAAGGATCACATGGGAAATGGGTACATGCCTAATAAAACGGAAAATATGGATTGAAAGAAATGGCAAAATATTTGATGATAAAAGAACTCAAAAATAATTAGAATAGGTTTGGAAAGAGATAAAATTAATAACTAATAACATCATTCTATCTTCCAATCAAACTAAAATCAAGGAGGTTGGGAAATATCAATCTTGTAGGACTAGGATATAGTGAGAAAACATTAAGACATGTTGAAACCTAATAATATGATAAAGAATATTTTAGTGTGAGATAATGTTAGGTGGTATCAACGTGAAATTTTTTGGTTCAAGATGAAATTTTATGGGATGTCAAAACACAATCATATAGAATCAGAGGCTAGAGCTATTGTCAAAGACAGTAAGGATCAACTAGTTAACTACCATTCTTCTTACATTGGAATAAACTCTATAAGAATATTTTAGAAGCATAGGGTCTCATTATTTGACCAAATATTGATTTATAATATGAAATCACACACATTCTATAGAAGGTGAATCACTTTTTAATTTAAAAGCTTTGGATAAATATAAAAGTTAGCATGGATTGATCAAAATTAGAAGGCCTTTATGGAATGTAAATTGGAACTATTCCCTTGAGATAATGGATTATTTATTTGTGCATTTAATCTTATAAAGGATCAGAAGGAAATTTTCCAAAATAGGGTTTAGAAATGGAGTCAAAGTACTCTACAGTCCAAGCCTTAGCATCCATCCTTTGACCCAATTACAAAATCTTTCAATATCAAATTGATCTGGGTAAGGATGCCTCATCTTCCTTTTTAATTTTGGATAGAATTGTTTTATCAAGTAATACGGAATTCTTTGGTCAAATTTCTTTTTGTAGACTCTTCAAAAACACATATGCAACATTTTCATTTTAATTGTATCTTGGTTTATTTGAACATTTTATAAAAGCTTCTTGCATTTATTGATATTATTATTAGGGATTGAACTTAGAAACACTTTAGATTATGAGGGTTTTCCATTTCATTGTAGAAAATGTTTTATAATAGGTCATTTAGATAATGTTTGTGACATGACGAAGCACAAGTATGGGGTATCCTAACGGAAGGTCACTACACTAGAGATGGATTCAGATAGAGAAAAAATGATGATTCAAAAGAGGAACCAAACTCAGATAATAATGAATGAAGTGATAGAAATGCCCATGGTAGCTTTAGTTCTAGGCTAGACTAAGGAAGTTGATGCCTTTCCAAAGGTTATTTCTATTTCAAGATTTAAAAATGCTTCATGTGAGGGTTTGATGGCTAGGATATCACTTAAGAAAATTCATTTAGATAATTTAGAAGGTGAAGAGGTTTATAAACCTGTTGATTCTCTTGAAGTCTCCATTCCTATCATGCCAAATTTAGCGGAAGGTGTCAAATAGATGATTGTGATCAACAAGAAAAGAGGTAAAGGTAAGATGGAGATGGGGCCACTTAATATGACCCTTAGAACACTGAAATAAAATCTAATGGTGACTGTCAACATTTATGTTTATTTCTTTTGGGTTCCTCTGTAGGGTTGTATCTTGTTTTTCACCCCTTTTTTCCTATTAGAAGAGGAGATTCATTTGGATTTTATTATTTTGTCTTTCTCTCCATTTTACTAGGGGTGGGACCCTTTCAAAACTCAAACATTTAAAGTTAATAGAAATTATAAAATTCAGCATTAAATAATTTAAAGAATCATCAAAGAAAGTAGAAGGTTATTGAGTGGGTTTATCAGAGTAAGTCTTAGACATGTGTATAGGGAAGGCAATCAAGACACTGACTGACTCAATACTTATGACCTAAAATACAAGTCTTATAGTTTTAGAGGAGTATTGGAAGACATTGTCTCCAAGAAAGAGTTGGACGACTTGGTAGAAATAGTGAATAAGGAATGTTTTGAGAAGAAATGGAAAACCAAAAGGCAAAGATGAATTATATAAGGATATTTTGAGAAGACATGCCATGTTTAGAATGTGTGTGAAGTACCAAACGTGTTACTTAGCTAGAATATTTAATATTTTTAGTAACTATCATCTTACTACAAGTGTATACATAATGCATGCAAGTCCATTTGAGAAAGTGTGTTTAGCAAGTAGACTTGCATGTAAAATTCATGAACATACTAAAAGAATTACTTTTTAAAAAAAATCATGCATAGGCTACATTCTCAAGGTGTGAGATTATAAAGTTAGATTTTTTAATAATAGCTCAGTTATTTTTGTAATTTTAAGCTATTTTTTGGCAATTATTGTTATCAATAAAAATATTATAAAATAAGAGAAAATAATATATATTTTTTCAAAATATCAAAATAATGTCTTTTTTCATTGTTAACAATAATTTTATATTCATATAAAAATAACACACACACACACACACACACACACACACACACACACACACACACACACACACACACACACACACACACACACACACACACACACACACACACACACACGATTGAAAAGTTTACTTTTATCAAAAAGTAATCTATAGTATAATACTAGTTAGACAAAAAAAGATGGGTGGAAAAGTCACACCTCAAAATCATATGTAATCACTTAAACCTATGTTTGGAAACCTTTAGAGTTGAAATATATATGATTTTTCTTCACAATAATGTGTTTTATAGAAGTTGAAAGATGAAAAACTAAAATGAAATATTTAATGTTTAAGTATATACATTTGAAACAAGTTAAAATAGGTTTTATTTCTATTTATGTGTTTAAACATATTAAAAAATAAATAAAATACTTTGTAAAAATATGCATGTGAATTATTAAAAACATAATAACTAGGATAGTTTCTAACATTAAATGCCAAAATGGGAAATGACAGGTTTTGGCCAATGATAATGTTCCAAACCATGTCTGTGTCAAAAAAGGATCTAAATTAAAACCTATATATGTGATTTTGGTTGGATAATAAGTATCACATGTTGTTTCATATGTTTGGCATATGAAGGAGCTATTAGACATACAAAATAGCATTGACTAGTATTAATCAAGATTTTTAAAATTCTATTTATTTGTCAAAATTTCATTTTGTGTATGGGTAATCATATTTATATTGATAAAATAATATATAGTATGTACAATGCTAGTCATATAAAAAAATATGGGTAGAAAAGTCACACTCTAAAAATCAAGCCACACCAAGTGAAGTGTGTCAATATTACAAAAGGCTAGCAAGAGGAAATATAAGACAAGAAATAAAATGGCCACAAGATGATCCTTTTTACCCTTTTTATTTTGAACCTAAATCCAACACTCTGGATGACCAATATCCACTAGGATATTAATAACCATCAGAAGCACATGATTAAACTAAAGTTCAAATAGGGGATGATCCTTATTAGATTCAAAAGTTTTGAATTTATGTGATCTCTTTATACTACCCATTGAACAATTATCTATAAATGCCATTTGGCAAGATAAATCTATCAAAAATAAACATTCTTTCTTCCCCAAGCCATATCCAGATATTTTGATGACCTTTTTTGGAAAAGTGTGCTGATACGATTGTCAACCTTTAGGATGAGATGACTGATCCTATTTCTTTTTTGAATTGATTGAATGAGGACAAACCAAATAGAGATGGCCATTTTGGTGGCATAAATGGCATATAAAGGCAGTGTTTTCATAATAAAAGCTTTGGAGTCAATATGAATTATCATGTTTCAGTTGGATTCTATTTTGACAACTTTTACTAAGGTCTACCTCCACACAAATACGAACCTATTGGTAATATGATTGTAATATTTGTTAAGACATATTTTGAGTAGTCTAATCTTGTAGAAAAATTATATGTGTATATGTGTATGTGTATATGTCATACAACAAAAAATAAACCACTTCATACATTTTTTTAAAATCAAAATTTCTAATAAAAATGGTGATTTTAGACATAAAAAATCCACACACCTATGATTACAAATGTTGAAGCAGCCCTAGAAGTAGCCCTAGACCCTCTTAAGACCAACCTACACCTATAGGTCCTAAACCAACCAATCTCCACTCAGTTTCACCTAGCTAACCCTGGCCTTTAGGACCCTGTCCCTATGGACCCTAACCATCGATGATCAGAGTGACCATCGATGGTTAGCCTTGGGATCCCTTGATCATCGATGGTCAGGATCCACTTTCTCACTAACAGCATACAAGCTCTATCGACCTTTTTCTAAATATAACTTGTCTAATATGTGTTGTGAGCCTTTGCATGCACAAATTATATTTAGATGACCCAGTTACACCTTAATTTCCACCTCTTTCTTATGCCTATAAAATAGAGAGGTCTAGGAGGTCAAATCCATTTGTAGTAATTATCAAGATCTTATGCATTCAAGAGTTTTATTTTGTAAGTCAATCAAGTCAATTAGAATCATTGATGTTATCAATCATTATCAACCAACTTACCAACGTCTCTCAACCAAGCTTTCAGGTATTATTACTTTAATTTAATGGATTCAAATTCTACCAATAGGATAACTATGTCAACTACCTACCCAACTGACTTCTAGTAAGACAAGTACTTATTTATTACTATTCACATACTTTTATTCCATTTCATAATCAATCTGTCCTTACCTAATTCCCAAAATTCATCTATGAAATCCTATCATCTTCTGTTGATCAAACCCAAAATTCCACAATCAACTGCAGATGGTTAGACCCCAACCACTGATGGTCAGGCCTAACTGTTGATGGTTACCCCAACTATCGATAGTCACCTATGGCATAAAAACCAACAAGATGATTTTACCCACCCACACCTAACCAAAACCAATTTTATGTGTTTTTAACCACTCACAGGACCCCTTCTAATTTTTTGAAGCATACCTAGACTCGTTAGCACTAGTATTAATTGGTTTATCACTAATTAAAACATTTATAAGATATATTTATAGAAAGATTTTTTGTATTTGATCTTAGTACTTTTTTATTATTGATTCAAGTACCTTATTTCCAGTTTATCAACTTTACTATTTAAAATGTGTGGATTGACAGCCCCTAAGGAAGCTCTCACTTTCAGTATCTAGCTAGCTCTAGGCAATCCACCTAGCTATTTTTCTAGCAAATAAATTTTATTTAGCTCTTTCTTATCTTTAGGTCTTCCTCCCAATCCAAAGAGGAGCTCTCACAATCATTTGGATTCAATGCGTGCACAAAAAATAGGTTTTTTAACCATACCTATATCGAGTTTTTTCTCTCTTTCTTTACAACTTAGGTGAAAATTTACATGAAACATTTTGGCATGCTCAGTGGGATCTAGAGTCTTTACTCATATTTTATTTGCATTTATATGCTCTCCTCTCTATCTGTGCTCATAATTGAAACTAAAATTTCTTTTGGGATTAAAATTAACTATATCCATTGCTTGCTTTTAAAAGTAGTTCACTTTGAATTAAATCATAGCAATCTTATCGTAGCATCACCTTTGTTACACATACAAGTTAGACCACTTTCATAAATCAAACATAAAAAAAAATTAGGATAAGGCCCAACTAGGATTTTATCACCTAGCAGTCACCTTACCCATTCCTGGCAATCCTACTTGGAGATCATTACCAAGAGGAGAACCAACTCAGCTCTCTAGTTGAGTATAAACTCTAGACATCAATATATATTGGCTAAGCAATTGACACCCTTATCATTATAGGGATGTGACATGAGGGATGAGCTCCAATACCAAACCATGCATTGATTCCAATATAGATTATTTTGAGCACCTAAACAACCTAAAACCAACCATAGACTGCTTCTATAGTACCTAATCTACAAGTCAACTTCTATCACACATTATCATAAACTAAGGCATAAGTCAAAAGAGATATTAAAACTAACCTATAGGATTAAATGTACTTCATTGTGTGTGTCTTGATTGTCTTGATCATTTTCTTGTCTTCTTTTTTGAGTGGTGAGATTATTCTTGTTTTATCTCCCCTTTTTCCTCTATGGTTCTCACTCATCAAAAATGAAGAGCCCTAGTAGAATAGAAATCATTACTTAAATTAACCTCTTCTACCTCCTCATTTATGGAGTACATATTTGAGGTAGAAGATTCATCATCCATTAAGAAACCCTAATTTCCCTAAGTTATTTCCCCAAGGAGACATGGATTTTACCACCTTTCTATACAACAATCTAGTGGCCCTTCAACACTATCTTAACACCTCTTCTAAACATATCATAGTTTTTAATCCACCTTAGGATCCTCCTTATGTCATGCCATCCCACCTTATGAAGGGTATCCCTATTGCCATGATCACCACCCAACCTTCAACCACCCAGGTATATTTGTCTACTAACCCCTTTGATGCTATGACTGAGAACCAACCTATCCAACCAACCATTACCCTTACATCTTCCACCCCTACTAATGACTCCTCTACCTTGGGGATAACCCAACCATTGACCCATCATACCCCACTTGTAGCTAGATCACCCACCACCATCAGTACCAACCTACCCTCTATAAAACCCAACCCATTGATTAATACCCCTTTACCAAGATTAGGGGTATCTATTATTTCTACCTCACCACCCATTAGCATAAATGTCATTAGTAGGGTATGTACCCACTACCTAACCACCATCATCCACCTACCCCATCCAACCTATAGCATCCACATTCCAATATGTGGTAGCCTCTCAACCACCAAAAAGTTAACAATATGCTTCCCAATCTGAACCAAAATAAGCCTTACAATCCTTTTGGTGCACCACCTCAAACTGACCTAATGAAAATGCTCATGGATAAGATGACCAACCTTGAGTCATCCATTTTAGGTGATCATAACATCCTATCCTATGATCAAATTTTTAACGAACCTATTCACCCTTCTATCCCCATCAGACCTTACCCTAATCAATGGGAGCTTTTGAAATTTACCAAATTTCAAAGTAAGGAGGACTCCCACCAACACCTTAGGGATTTCAGGCATGCATGTTAAATGATTACTTACAATGATGCCCTTCTCCTTTGAACCTTCCCCATGTCTTTACCCAACCCAACACTCAACTAATATATTGCCCTCACCAATCATTCCATCTTCTCTTCCACCCAAATAACACACGTCTTCTTCTATCACTTTTATATTAACATTTCTAAGAAGGTCTCTATCACATACCTCTATTCTATCAGGTAATTTGACAATGAGTCCATTGTCAATTTTATCACCCATTGAAGAAGCTTGATTAATCAACTTTCATTTTCCCTACCTTAACCTGAACTTATAGAACTCAAGCTTGTGCCAAACATAAATATTCTACAGTACGTGTCCAAAGATTCAAAATCTTTGATGAGGCTTTTACCATGGCACATAAGATATAAAATCAGGCCATGAGGGTAAATTGAAGTTATGAAATAAGAAATCTACCTTCAAGACCAATGAACATCTTCCTCTAAACCAGGCAGCCAAGCCAATACCAAAAACAAGACTAGGGGAACCATGAATGTCATCATCCTTAAAACCACCCCTCCACCTAATGTCAATCAACAAAATTCTCCCATTACCTCCAATCAAAATACAAAGAACACAAACCAAGGTAACCAAAAACAATTCACTCCATTTGGAGAATCTTATACCTCAGTTCTGAAAAAGCTATTAAAAGTTAACCTTATACAACTTCCACTTATCAAACCTCCCTAGAAGTTTGATTATTCTAATCCATCACCTGCTTTGTATAATGAAAATGACCTCTATGATTTTCATCAAGTAATTGGACATGATGTCATTCGATGTAATCCTTTCAAGAATATTGTTTAAAGTCTTATCGACAAAGGGGAGATCATGCTGGATAATCTCAATGCCCCTCAAAATCAAGCTATTGAAAACTTTAGGAAACCTTTCCCTAACCATGTCCATGGCAAAAAGGAGGACATACCAACTGAATGCTCTCATGATTCATACAAAGTAAATATGGTTTGTAATACACCTACCCATGAGGACCCAACCATTTTATCTACCTACTCGTCCCCCACCTCAACTACCAAGGTGATGGAGTCACCATACCCTCCTTTAGTGATACAAACCATGAAGGATCCTTTATCCCTATCTATGCTCATAAAAGTGTTGGAATAATCACATATTATCTAAAATAGCACATTTGAACAAACAAACATTCTTGATCCACCACCTCCACTAGCTACCAAACAAACCACCACACCTATGGACATCATCGCTAGAGGAGAAGTGGTTCCACCAGAACCTCTAATGGAAGAGCTAACTATCCCAACCCTACCTTCCTCACCTCAGGAAATCAACCAACCTACCAACCATCCTCCCCAACCTACAAATCTACCTATTGCATCCACTACCCATGGATCAAGACTAGTACATAAAACTTTTTCCATATTAGTATAGAAATTGGAATATGCCTTAAAAGTAGACATGGATTGAACCACTTTCTGGAAATAGTTAAGGCTTACCCCCATCAATAAACCTAAACCTTCTAACATGCCTCTGACCAACCAATCCATCATCTCTCCATCGCCTCTTAAACCAATTTGAACCTCTAAAACCCCCCCCACTTCTTAGTCAACCAAAACAACCACCTCACCAACCAAACCTTTCAAAACTCTTTGTGCCTTCCCTACTCTAAAATTGGTTCACCCATCCTTGAAAGTAGACTTAAATTCACCCAAGCCTATACCCAAGTCTTGACCCACACCAATGAGAGGATGAAAACATTTAAAGGACACATGACTAAGCCTCTACCTCCCTCTACCTTTCCCTATATCTTAGGACCTCACCCTTCCACTTTGATTAAAAATTAAACCCCTTTCAACATATGTCACCCACTATCATCAATTATACAAACACATTTATTATTTCATGCATCGGTCCTTCCTAGATCACAACCAGTCAGACCACCAAACTTAGCCACCCCAACTACCAACATACCTAGGCCAAGACCATACACCATAACCACCTTACCCAAACCATCTATCACCTAAACTATTACCACCCACACACCCATCTTATCAACCAAAATTGTTAACCCAAAACCTTCCTTACCTCTAGTAGAATCCTATACAAACATTCTTCAAATATTAGTGTAGACCTCATACCTCACATTACCTCCAAATCTTCACCCTTGTTACCTTCAAGTACTCAGAGATACATTCTATCTAGCCAAAAGACCTTGATCCCCCTCTTTATTTACTTTCCACATCAACCATACCTACATCAAATGGGTTATGATCGATGGGGGAGCTAGTATGAACATCATCTCTTCCCATGCCTATGAGTAACTCAATCTACTAGACAATGTCATGTCTAAAAATTCCACCATCCTTAGATATTTTAATGACACTATGACAACTACCTTGAGAACCATCATCATTCATATTTGAGTAGGACCTTGCATTTCCCCCCAAAGTCTTATATGTGGTCGAAGGTGAATTTTAGTACAATGTTTTGCTAAGGAGACCTTGGATCTAGGCCATGGGATGTGTACCTTTCACCCTCCATCATTGTGTCAAGTTTGAACATGAAGTTCAATTTATCACCATACAATCTGACCCTAGCCCTTTTACATCATGAAATATGACCTACTGACATAATGACATTCTTTACCTCCATCCAAAGTACTATAAACAAACACCATCAAGCCCTCACCCACATAAGCTGAAGTCATTACTTCTTCCCTTTCTACTAAGGCCTCTACCAATTTATTTATCCACATGAAATAGATATCCATCACTAATCCTTTAAAACCTACCTTCTAATGCCTTACCCTTAGAGAATACCTTCTCCTCACCCTTGATGCCCTCCTTACTCCCCAATAATATAGGAAACTCAACCACCAACAAGGTTAT
Source organism: Torreya grandis (assembly GCA_037957365.1). NCBI lineage: Eukaryota > Viridiplantae > Streptophyta > Pinopsida > Cupressales > Taxaceae > Torreya > Torreya grandis. Next base: position 790,837 of record JARHVA010002920.1, on the reverse strand, counting down.
GACCCCAATATTAGAGCCATTATCCCCATGGGGCCTCCAAGCTATCAAACCTACTTTATCTAAGGTGGAATTGATAGGAAACTTAAATTTGTTATCACTCCCTCTCCACCTCAATCATTCACCTTCACCTTCTCTTATCTAGAAAACCCAGACTTTGCCAAACTATACCTTCATAGATATGCTTAGAAGGGATTTGGTTTGGGATGATATGAGCATAGTCCACACATGTTCACCTCAATTTAAACCCAAAATACTCACAATAAGTATGACCTCAACTTTATTCTACCAAATAAGAAGAAATCCAAACACACTACCTCTACCACTATTGAAGAAGAAACCCCTTCTTCACCAACAGCCCCTCCACCTATGGGTGAGGATGAGGACATCATCCAACCTAATGTTTTTTTTGTCAACATGATTACCCTAAACCGCCTAACTTATCAAAAGGAAGGGGAACCCATATCCATCCCTTTGACCCATACTAAACTTGTGGGAGAAGACTCTCCTACCATTCACACCTTCCAGTGTCAGGATGATGATTTTATTCTCACCTACCTTGGTGCACTTGATTCTTCCATCCACAAATCCTTACCTCTAGAAACCTCAACCATGTTGAATGAACCTACCATGAAAACTAACATAGGTACTCCAGACACCCCCTTTCATACAACTTGGCCAAATTCTCACCCTTGAGGAACTGTAGGAATTTTCTATCTTCCTCCAAGACTACAGTAGTGCATTCACTTAGTCATATGCTGATATGCTTGGTACTGACCTGGCCATTGCCACTCACAACATCATAACCAATTATGATTCCAAATGTGTTAGGCAAAAACTTTTCTGAATACATCCTCATCCAACCCTCCTTGTCAAAGAAGAGCTTCAACACCTCCTTTTTGTCAACCTTATTCAACCCATTGATTATCCCCAATGGGTCCCAAATATCATGACTATCACCAAAGCCATAGGGGGACTATGTATCTATGTGTACTTTCATGACCTCAGCTTTACCTACCCAAAGGATGACTTTTCTCTACCCAGCATCGACCAACTTATTGAACTTACAACATGCCACGAGATGTTGTCTCTTATGGATGGATTATCAGGTTATAATCAAATTTTAATTACCCCTGAAGATCAACACAAAACTACATTTATCACCCCATGGGGGACTTTGTGTTATAGATTCATACCCTTTAGTCTTAATAATGTTGGCATAACCTACCAACATGCCATGACCTATAATTTCCATGACCTTATCCATGCAATCATCAAAGACTATGTGGATGACCTTCTCAAGAATTCCAAGCTTTACAGAGACCATTTATCCATCTTAAGGATTATCTTTGAGTGACTTATCCACTATCACATCTTCCTCAATCGCAAGAAATGTATTTTTAGGGTCTTGTCAAGAAAACTTCTTATCTTCACTATTTCCCTTCAAAGAATCAAAGTTGATCTAGCCAAAATCAAAATCATTCTCGAGATCCTACCTCTAACCAATATTAGTCAAATCCACAACTTATAGGATAAACTTCAATCCATTCATCATTTCATCTCCTAGCTCTCCAATCAGTGTCAACCGTTCCACCACCTCTAGAAAAAAGATGTCTCTTTCAAGTGGAATGTCGATTATCAAAAGGCCTTTGATGCACTCAAAGAGTACTTACTATCTCCACCTGTCCTTACACATCCTAAGGATGGCAAACCTTTCTACCTCTATATCTTTTCCATAGACCACTCCCTAGGGGCAATGCTTGCTCATCAAGATAAACAACATAAAGAGTAAGTTGTCTATTACATTAGTTTCACACTTGTCAAATATGAGACTTGGTATACACATACTAAGAAACTGTGTTTGTCCCTAGTCTTCATGGCCACCAAACTTTACCACTACCTTCTTAACCAAAAAACTTTTGTCATAACCAATACTGACCCCCTCAAATACATGCACTCTAAACCATACCAAAACTAGCATATGGCTAAGTGGCTCCTACTTTTATCTGAGTTTGACCTTGAGTTCCTCTAATATAAATAAATCAAGGGACAAGTAATTACTGACCAATTAGTTGAGGCACTCCTAACAAACAACCAAATTCCCCCTCTTGATTTTCTAGATGAGTCAATTGCAAGTCTATCTCAAGCAGATTTTACCAATCACGTAACCATGTTTTTTGATGGTTTCAAATGTCAACATGGTGGAGGAGCTGATATCATCCTTATCCCCCTCATCGGTCACTCACTTAATTTGTCATTTAAACTTGACTTTGAATACACCAAAAATGTGGCTGAGTGTGAAGCCCTAGTAATTCTCCAAACTACCTTAACCTTAGGAGTCAAAACAATCAATATCTTTGGTGACTCCCAATTGGTTGTCAACCAAGTCAACAAAATTTACAAATGTAAGAATGAAATGATGTAACTATATAGACAACTAGTCATAGATCTCCTTGCCTCATTCAAACACTACCATATTCAAACCACCCTATGATCCAGCAACAAGTTTACCAATATCATGGCTTTTTTTTCCTCTAAAATCCTATCGGTACCTTTGGACTCCAAACTATCAGTCATTGTCCATCACCTCACCAAACCTTCCTACACCAAATCAAACATGGTAACCATCTTCAGTGTGGAAGAGGTTCTTCCTGACCTTTGGTATCAACAAACTTTCGACTACCTTCACCTTGGTGTAATGCCCTCTGGCCTCTCTAGGAATGCCTGTTGGGCATTTATCTAGAGCACCTCACGTTATGCCATTCTAGGTAGAATTCTTTATAAACGTGGTTTTGATGACCTCCTATTATGTTTCCTTCATGGTCCAAAAACCTCTTACACTATCAAAGAGACACATGAGGGTATCTATGGGGGCCACTTTAGTGGACTTCCTATGTATAAATGTATCCTCCACCTAGGTTATTAATGTCCCACCCTTAACCAACATTGTTGTGATTATGTGAAAAAATGTGTCAAATATTAACAACATTCTAATTTACATCATGAACCTACCAATATTCTTTACATTTTTGAAGACTTTTGGCCCTTTTCATAATGGGGCCTGGACCTTATCAGTGAAATCAATCCCCACTCTTCACAATTACATCATTCTATCATTACCACAACCGAATATGTCATCAAATGGGTGGAGTCTATTCCCCTTATCTCAATAAAATCTAAAAATATTATCGAATTTATTACCCATCACATCATCTATCATTTTGGTGTTCCCCATACGATCATCACCGATAATGGTAAATATTTCAAAAACAAACAAATTCAAGGCCTTTGTGATGTATTTGGTATTAAACTTAGATTTTTGTCAACTTATTTCCCACAAACAAATGGATAAGTCGAAGCCTCTAATAAAAACCTTAACAACATGCTTACTAAAATGGTTAATGCCTCAGGTCGGGATTGGCACTTGCACATCCCTTTCTCCTTATGGTCATATTTTACTAACATTCAAACTCCTACAATCACTATGCCTTTTCCCCTCATGTTTGGATCTGAGGTTGTGTTTCCTTCTGAAGTCCAAATATCTTCTCTTTGCATATCTTTGCATGACCTTGTTTCAAAAAATGATTATAATCAAGAATGTTTAGCTCAACTTGAGCGACTTGATGAGCATCATTTGGCTGCTCATTTATATCTTTGTGTCTATCAAGAACAAATCAAATTTGCCTATAACAAACATCTAAAATTTTGAGAATTCAACATTGGATATTTTATCTTCAAAGAAAACCAACATGTAACTAATATGGAGAAAAGCAAAAGGGGAAAATTTTATTTCAATTGGCTTGAACCCTACATCATTACCCATAAGTACAGATCAAGATCTTATCTTTTATCCTCTCTTAAAGGAAAACTAGAACCTAAGCCTCTCAATGCTTCACACCTGTGTCCCTTTTATTGTTAAGTAGGGATCACAATCATCATTTGTCTAAATTAAGCTCATCCCTTGCAACCACATTTATTTTTCTCTTTTTAGGGGAAACTAACTAAAATTGAATCATGTGATTATCCATCACAATTATAACCTAATATTAAGATGTGGATACCATGGCTCTATCTATGGCATGATTCTCATAGTACTTCCCATCTCTTTGAGATCAATTCCTATGGTCATTGTCACTTATACCTCATTTTCACCTACTTAACTTTCATGTCAGCTTAGTTTTTCCCTCATAAATGTAATCCATTGAGCATGTATGGGCAAGTCTATGGGCATGCAAACAAACTATAAGTACAAGCAATATCAAATATTAAGAAATGAATTGTAGGCCATTCTTAGCATTTGTAGACTACTCCCTTGAAGGATAGCTATTAAAAACTTATTCAAAATTGCAAAATGGAAGGTGGACTATTCCCTTGAAGGACAACTATCAAAAGCATTTTTACCAAGAACGTAAATTTATACCACTCCCTTAAAGGATGTCTGAGTAGACCATTTGGAAAAGCTATCAATTTCTTGGAAGCTTCCCACATCGATCAACTTCCCTGACCCTCAAGAAAACATTAAAACTAAAAGCAAAATTAAGAGCAAAAGAATTTTGAAAGCTACAATTGGCTTTCATAACAATAGTAATCTTGAAAAGCAATAATCGGCTCTCTTTAGTAGACTTCCCACATCGATCAGTCTACACTTTATATATGGACAAAGACTTGTTTAATATACCACTTTGGACACCTATGAAAAAGGCATACTAGTCTTCCTAATGGTTTTAGTTTCACCCATTCTCCCTCATATCATATGCACAAGACTATGAGCTTACTTGACGCAATGTAATCCATATCCCTATTTATCAACATAAGCATATTAATACGAAGCAATGAAAAGGTTTGTTTTCTCTAAGCCAATCCAACTTTGGGTTTCATGTCAGTCTTTACCAATGAAAAGGCATCATATTCACTTTCTTATCTTTTATTAGGCCTATCGTTATGAGCATAAACAACAAACATCACATCAAAAGCATGAACATCATGAACTCTACCAACAATGGCATCTATCTATCAATGAGTCAAACACACCATAAACATATCATCACAAAGTCTAAACACCAATCACATCATAAAACATAAGCATGTCATTATACCATCATGAGAATAAATCAAATAGCTAAGCCAAACATCAGGGCATATACCATTTCTCATTTTACCCATATAACCATCAATAAATCCATAACATATCTTATCATAACCATAAGCATAATTAGAACATCACATGCCTAAGCTACTAAGTACAACATCATAAACATGAACCAAAACCATAAGCCATATTCACAAACCATAAGTAACTATCATACACATTGAGAAGTATACATCATATACATCAAATCATCAAAAAATTAATACATGTCATAATGTGTTAGGCTCTTTCAAAAAATTATACATCTTGATGTATCCATGCATAGGCCAATATCAAGATAATACATCAACATATCTCAACATCATCATAGGCCTACACCACTGCCATTGGCCCCATCTGTGCATACACATGTACCTAGTGGTGGTCCCCTTCGGACCCCTATTTTTCCCACTATTGAAGTCCACTGACTTAGAGTAGGTGTCAATGGCCCATCGACCAAGCTAGTTATGTACTATGCATACCTCATAACCTATGGTAGATGGTATAATACCATCACCTCATAATATCTGAGCTCCATTATGATACCTAGATAACATGCCTGGGGCACTGTGTCTGGTGGCCCTTCTACTGCCACTACACCTACCCCTACCCTCTACCGAAGTAGATTTTTCTCACTTGTAATTATGTTGAGTAGTCCTTATAATGCTTGAATTTGGTCTTGTAATGTGGCCACCTATTCATGCAAAACTTGTATCTAAGCTTAGGTCACAACCAACACTACCCCTACCTATCCACCATAGTTAGTTGGATCTACAGCCATCGATGCCACCACTCCATCATCCCCACCTACAACTATAACTACATAGATGGGTTGGTACCAAGCCATGTATCCATCTATGTATCCCACATCATCTATAAGAGCCCTAACAAGAAGCTCCTTAAACCCACCATATAAAATTGTCTTAATAGGTTGGGGCATTAGTAACTAAACCTCTGTGTCTTACCTCCTATACTATGGATATGGACCCAATAAACCTTGTAACAAGTCAAACTCACTCTGCACTCAGTCAAAAGAAATCAACTCAACCTCACGCTCTCAGTGGCCCACTATCTACTTGCAACTTTGTATCATGAGGGTCTTCCTCCTATAGCCTGGTCAGATAGGGAATAATAGGTATGGTCTCTATATGATTTCCATAGCTACCAATATACCTAGGGAATCCCTGAACCACTCAACATCATGTGCTCTACCTTTGGCCCCTGATACAAAATAGTCATCCCTCCACCTCATAAAGCCCATAGGGAACTCCAACTATGTGTACCCCATCCATGGCAATCCCATTGGCCTCATAACTCGAATGTCCTCATAGGCCCAATAGTGTAGAACCATGCCCACACTGATGCCATACTTCTTGTGGTGTCTGAATCCTCATACCTCTCTATAAATCTAGACCACCATCACTAAGACCCAACCAAATACTATCTTCCCAAACAATAGCTAAAGTATAATAACTAGTAATACATAGGGGAATCTCCCACTACTAGAATCTAGAAACCCAAAACAAGTAACCATGATCATCAACATCATCACAAGTCTCCTCTCCTTAGGAGCCCTCTTGTATAGTGATGTATAACTAAACCCTCTAGAGTGTTAGTAGACTTGGTCACTATCATCTCCATATAAGTACTCCACATACTCGTCTTGCTCCTCCTACTCAATTTTTTAGATCATCTCACCACATAGTAGGAGTCAGGTGATCTTATGGACATCCTCTACAATAATATTCATCTCCTCGATCGATAACAAGAAGGTGTTAGTAACAAGACCCCATCTCTTGATGAGTGATACTATCATAGATACATCCCTAAACATGTGTTAGTAGTGCCTCATCCCTCCTAGGCCTACTGCCTCCATATGGGCCCAATCATTCTATAGACACCAAAATCGTGTCTACCCCTTGGTCCTTTCTCCCCCTTTAGTCTCCTTTGGTCCACTTAACCACTCCTAACCCATGTCTTGTTAATTTGAAATAATTATCTTATTTTAAGTTAATAATTCTCTCTCCCTTACCACCTCACCACCCTAGGATGCCCTTCTTTGGATTCCCTTCATCCCCCCATGACCCATTTATAACCTATTCCTCATCCTCGCACCCATTTAACCCCTCTCGATCATTTCTTACCCCGCCACTTAAACCCGACAGTTGGGAAAATAGACGAAAGGCTATTTTAAGCCTTCTTCCTACCTTCCAGCCACTGACGTCAGTCAAATGTTGACCGACGTCAGTGGTATTATCGACATTAATTTCCTTCATAATGGTTTTCTGCATCCGTTATGCCCCGGCTCTTCATCCGACTCTTGAATCTTACAATCTGATTAATCAATCAGCCAATCTTTCTACCAGACCTCTCACTCTCTCTCTCTCAGGTACACACATCAGGATTCTACACCAACAAGCACAACAGGTATCAGGAGCCTCACCTTGCAACAATCTTCTACATCAACAATAGGAACATCAGCAACCTGGGCTCCTACACTTCTTCAGTAGGGAAGAGGTAAGTACTCTTCTATTATGTCATTTTCAATAGCTTAGAATGTCTCTGTAATCAACTTTCTATTTATTGCTTCTAAGCCACACTCCAGACCAAACCAGACCAGACTTGAATCCTTATCTCCCTATCTCCCTATTGCCTCTGTCTTCTATTTAGTCCCTCTTTTAGACCATTCTTTCTACCTACAAAGACCCTGTACAGAGGATTCAACCAGACTCTCAGACCTAGACCCCCAGACCATTCAACTAGACCCATAGCCTTTCTCAGACCCATCCATAGACCAAAAACTCATCCAGACCTCATCCACAGACTACTGCCCCGACCGACGCCAGCCGTAGAGACCACTGCCCCAACCGATGTCGGCAGACTAACCGACGTTGGCAGACCTTGAATAACTGACGCCAGTAGGACTACCGACGTCGGTGACTCTGACCAGGCTAATAGCAACATTCAGGTAAGCATTTGCTTCCATTTCCTTTTCAGTCTTCAATCATTTTAGTCTTTTATCATTCTGCCTTTTATCAAACATTACTTTTATCAATCAGTGGGTTGACATCCCTCAAGCTTTTGCTTCTAGGATCAAGCTTTTGCTTGGCAACCCACCATCTCCTCATCTAACACCTTCTTTGTCTTAGTCTCTTTCTTTTGCAGGTGTCATCCTCCACAACCAAAGAGGAGTTCTCACGACGTCTGGATAACAGTGCACAAGACTTCATCTAGGTACATACAAGCCTTAGACCATTCTTCTTGGTTTCTTATTCTCTCTTTGAATGTAGAAAGTGAAAATCGTATAGAAACACATCCATAGTCATCCTCTTAAACAACATAAAGAAGATATGTGGTACATAGTCATGCATCTGTATCTGCTCTTGAGCCTACACTAAATCAAAATGCTTTGCTTAGACCCTAACTGGTCTCATCTACCATATATTTCAAAAATATGCCCCTAACCCTAACCTATTTGACCTAATCATATCCATACCCCATTTACCCCTTATACCCAACCTATCAAGCCAAACTTTAGGCCTAATGGTTACACTTTTCCCTTAAACTATGCTTAAACCCTTAACACCTTTTTAAATAATCCTACCTCATCATGGCTAACTGCTGACAGTTGGGGACCCCTAATTCTTAGGGTGTCAACCATCGATGGTCAAGCCTAACCATCGATGGTTACCTCTGGAATATCCATGGTCAAAACACCCACACCTACTAAGACCTGAAGAGGGACCCAATTCAATATACACCTAATCTAAACACTCTACCTAGCTAGCCTACTACCTAATCACCCACCCTGTCAATTTGACATTTTACCCACCTTATTTGACCGAAACCCCCAAAACCCTACTTAGGGCATGTAGGCCCAAATAACTATTTTTCAGACCTCTCCCCTTAGCAAACATAAAAAATAGAAAAATCACACTTAGCTATCAGTTTAGTGTACCTCCTACCTCATTTCACAACCTCATCTATGGTCTAAGCGCTCAAGTAGCTACCCAACCATGTCATCATGCTCCCTGCATCCTAGACCCATGGAATCAATCACATACTTCTAACTAACAAGCAATGTCAACCTTAGCACACACCTCCCTTGCAAAGCATTGAAATCACCTAGAGCTTGATCAAATAATGCATCATGGTAAAATGACAAATTAGCTTTTATGTTTTTACTTTTACCCTCCAAACTTATAGGGTTTACTCTAACCATTGAGGGTCAAGGTGACTATCGACAGTTACCTTGTAAGGACCCTAATCATCGATGATGAAGTTACCCTCCAAACCCACTTTTCACCTTCTACTTGTAATCTACCCATTTCAATCAATTTCCTCTAGACTCTTACCTACTTTGGAGATGCCTTTCTCTCACCAACTCAACCACCTCATTACCTCACCATTGGTTTCATTTGGCCCATTTAGCATGCAATTTTATGACACTATTGCCTGGTCCTTTGATCACAACAATAAAATTACCATGTTGACATTTTTATAATTTAGACCACCTCATGTATATCGACCCACTTGTGTCTCACTGGGAGCACTTCCTACCTTAGATACTCACGACACTTGATCTATTTATGTTTTCTCTAGGACCATTTCCTACCTTGGAGATCCACTAGATACACAGATATCACTTAAGAGACTTACATTTATGAGTGTTTTCAGCTACCACACCTATAGGTAGTCACCCAGTTCACTCATCCCTTATCTTTCTTAGCACTAACCCTTATTTTTACCAATATTGACAACTTCATCTATGTGTGATCTTAGCTATCACACCTTTTATTATAATCTATGTGTATGTTTGTATCTCAAATACCCAACATCATGTCACCACCTAGTGACTCACCATCTACCACTTATCAAACCCATACCCACTTTAGCTTCACCTCATCAACTCCTAGTGTGAGGGGGAACACCTCCTCCCACTCTCAGGGTGACTAGACCCATGATCCATACTCTATTTTTATTTTGTAGTTCATTCACACAAACCACACAATAAAAAGGGGTAAAATGTAGACACCAAAAATACACACACGTATGATTTTAAATGTTGAAATAGCCTTGAAAGTACCTCTAGACCCTCTTAGGACCAACTTATACCTATCAGGGCTAAACCAACCAATCTACACTCAATTGCACCTAGATGAGTAACCCTAGCCTTCAGGTCCCTATCCCTATGGACCTTGACTATCAATGGTCAGGGTGACTGTCGAGGCTGATTATCAATAGTAAGGATCCACTTTCTCACCAAGAGCATGTAAGCTCTATCAACATTTTTCTAAATATAACTTGTTTAATTTGTGTTGTGAGCCTTTGCATGCAAAAATTATATTTAGATGATCCAGTTACACTTTCACTTCCACCTCTTGCTTATGCTTATAAGAGAGAGAGGTCTAGGAGCTCAAATCCATCTGTAATAATTATCAGGAGCTTAGACATTCAAGAGTTTTCTTTTACAGGTTAATTAACATCATCGTTGATATCAAGTATTATCAACCATCTTACTAAGAGCCAACATACTGTTGTCTCTCAACCAAGCTTTCATGTACCGTTACTCTATTGGAATCAATCCAGATTCTACTAACAGGCTAATTGCATCAACCACCCACCCAATTAACTTTTGATAAGACAAGTACTTGTTTATTACTATTTATGTACTTTTATTTCATTTCTTAATCAATCTAGCCCTTGCCTAATTCATAAAATTCATTTTTGAAATCTCATCATCTTTTGTTGATCAAACTTAGAATTTTGTAGTCAGCCACCAATGGTTAGACTCCAATTACCGATGGTCAAGCCTAACTACCGATGGTTATCCTAATTGCCGATGGTCATCTATGGTAGAAAAACTAGCGAGCTGATTTTACCCATCCACACCCAACCAAATCTACTTTTTCGAGTTTTTGACCACTCATAGTAACCCTTCTGATTTTTTGTAGCATACCCCAACCCATTAGCACTAGTATTAATTGGTTTATCACTAATCAAGTCATTTTTTATTCTATTTTTCTAGCAAGCTTTTTTGTATTCGATCTTAGTACCTTTTAATTATTGGTTCAAGTACCTTCTTTCTAGTTTATCAACTTGATTATTTAAAACATGTGGATAGATAGCCCCTAAGGAAACTCTCACTTCTAAGATCTATCTATCGCTAGGCAATCCACCTAACTATTTGTCTAACAAACAAGTTTTTTTTAGTGCCTTCTTATCTATAGATCTTCTTCCCAAACTAAAGAGGAGTTCTCACAATCGTTTGGATTCAATGTGTGCACGAACAAACAAAAATTTTAACCATACTCATATCGAGTTTCTTTTCTCTCTTTCTTTACAACTTAAGTGAAAATTTATATGAAACAGTAATGTAGCATTACCAATTTATAGAACTCATGTTGTTTCATATCTATATTTGATACTATTTATTTCTATGCATTCAATAGGCTTGGTTAGTGTATGACATTTCTTTTAATATGTTTTGAAAAAAAATAGAGACCATAAACATAGATAATATGCATTCATCATTTTATATTCCTAAATATTTGTAGATTGAATTTCTAGTATTTATATTATTGATTTAAAATATTTTCCTTGGCTTGGTAATTTCAATTGACAAAGTTTTATAAGGGAATCAAATTTTTTGAATATTTAAATTTATACAATTTACTTTAAATTATATTATTTGAAATATATATATATATATATATATATATATATATATATATATGTATATGTATATATATATGTATATGTATATATATATATGTATATATATATATATATATGTATATATATATATATATATATATATATATATATATATATATATATATATATATATATATATATATATATGTATATATATATATATGTATATATATATATATATGTATATATATATATATATATATATATATATATATATATATATATATATATATATATGTATATATATGTATGTAAGTTTGAGAGTTTAGGAGGTGAAAGAGAATTTTTTTCTTTAGATAAATGTGTTTCAAACTTTTAGAAATTTAAAAAAAAAGAAAAAATTCTTTAATATTTTTTTTTAATATTTTATGTTTGATGCTTTAAAAGTTTCTAAAACAAAAAATATTATTTTTATCAAATTTTTATATTTATAAAATTTACTAATGAAATAAATCAGTTTAGTTTTTTTCAAATATACATATTTTCATAAACATGAATAAGTATATACATTTGATGACTTAATAAGAGAATTTATTTTCACTTCAAATTTATTTGCTTGATAATTTTAAAATTAAAAAAAAAAGTGCATATATTCCCTTAAACCTATGTTTGAAAATGTTAAGAATTAAAATATATATGGTTTGTTTTTTTTTTTTTTTTAAAAAGATTTTGAAAGTTGAAAAATTAAAATAAAAAATATCTATTTTTAATTAAATATATTTAAAATAATTAAATTTTATTTCAATTTATATGTTTTAAAAAAAAATTATGCATGTGAAATCTTTAAAACATAATAACTTAGATAATTTCTAACATCAAATGCCAAACTGGGAAATGACAGGTTGTGGCCAATGACTGTTTTCAAACCCCGTTCGTGAAAAAAAGAAGGATCCTAACTATGTGCTTTTGGTAGGATAATAAATATCACCTATTGTTTCTATTGTTTCATATGTTTGGTATAAGAAGGAGCTATTTGACATACAAATTAGCATTCATCAATATTAATTAATATTTTTAATTGTTTTTATTTTATTTTTTATTTATATCATTTTATATATATTTTGAATCATTTTAAATATATTTATGAATATATAAGATGATTTAAATAAAATTTGCATTGAAGAATTAAAATTTCAAAATGTTAAATAATATTAACTAATATATTAAATAATTCTTTTTTATTTTTTTATTTATATATATTTAAAAAAAATATATTTATGTTTTATAATTAATCAATTTTTTTTAGATATATAAAAAAAATTGATTAATTAAAGTTCATATGTAAATTATTTTATTTTAAAAAATAGATAATATATCAAAAATGACTTTTATTAACTGATCCACTCTATTTTTAATAATTAATATTTATTTATATTCTAATTTAAATGTACGGAAAAAATAGAAATAGTTTTAAAACTACTCTTTATTTTTATTTTATAGATATATAACACATTGTTGTGCTATATATGGCTTCTCCACCTGAGCTGCTATATATCTACATTTAATACTCACACATGCTTAGAATTGACTAAGGTCATGTTGGGTTTTTTATTAATTCAATGTGTTTGAAAAGAAAATCAATGAAATTGGCCAGGTACTGTTGGTGGTTTAAATTTTCTTCGAAGAATCTATTTGACTTTGACATACAGTAGATCATTGTGCCTATTTTATGTTAATGAAATGCATTAGATTTTGTTGGTAAATGAAGATATCTTTTGAGTGGAGTTGTGTTTTTTAAATTAAAAATATAAGTGTTCATGCGATTGAAAAAATCCCATAATATTAATAAATTAATTTTACCATTGAAAAAAAGAACTTTTATAAAAAAATTAAAGACTATTTTTCAAACTATTTTTACAATCACATGATCTGATCACTATGCGTGCATGATTAACCTGCTTACCCATGCCAGGGATGTTAAGAAAACTCTCAAATTTATCATATACATGTGAATTAAATATTTGGTGATTGTGTGGACATGTTTGATTGGTGTCTGTAGAATGCATAAGAATATAGGGTTAGGAGTACGTATAGAAACTGTTTTTACAAATAAAATATTATAAAGCCTTATATAACATATATCTCTTCCTTATAAAAAAGAAGCATTTTGTTTTTAAGATACCCAATTTCAATAGTTTAGCCCCTTAAACTCGATTTCTCTAACTTTAGCCCCTTAATAATGCGGATGGAAGAGTTGCAGGGATCAGTATTTCAGTAACATGTTTGCATAACCAGGCTCAAGGAATGAACATAACCACCCATAGCATAAGATAACGGCAAGCGTGCCTCGCAGCTCAAATCAACCAAGAGATACTAAAAATTCTGGGAAATGGAACAAATTACAAATGCAATTAGAATGAGATCTCAAAAGTCCAATGTCGTAGAACACACTGTTACAATTAGGCAACACACAAATATGATTTATAATGATTTATAAGATGCATGATGGAGTCCACAATGGACTTATCTTTCAATCTGAACTTTATGGCAGTGTGCAATCGTGGACAATATAGTACCATTTAAAAAATATTTTGCAATAAAAGTAAGATATTTAATCCACGGAGTGAATGTTTTAACATGCTCTGAACCTTATTGAGCTCTTTCATGAGGTAAATAAAATATGCCGAAGCACGTACTGGAGTTGTTGGGCATCTAGGATTTATTATTACTTAACCCATGATCTTGAAGTACACCGGCTCGTCACTAATATCAACCCTATGGTATAAACAGAACAAAAACGCTGACACTCCTCCATTCTTAATTGACTTATTAAAACATAAAACACAGCTTTGGAAGAGAGCAAGGCAGCGTTTGAAGCGATGCGGCAGCTCACAGGATCGAATAACACTGTGCAGGTGGGTGGACCAGATGGTTTTTGACTGCTGCGTCCAAGATTTATAGGTCTGACAAAACTTCTCTCCGATGAAGAAATCGAAATCCTGAACATTATTGCTCTGGATCGGAACCCTAGGAACCTGAATTTAAGAAGCGGTACAAACATCTCAACATTTGGGATCAGCCAATGGAGGTAGGGGTTTTCCTCGTCAGGCCTTGCACATGCCGATAGGAAGACGGAGGCTGGGTGTATGAAAGTGGCAGATGGTTCTCAGGTGGTCAATCTTTAACGTGCAGACATTCAGAACAGCATTGACAACCTGAAAAGGCTACTCTCATCTGTCAATTCTTGGATTTCAGGCCTACCTTGAAATTTTTTCAAATTTGGATCACATCTGGGGAGTTTCAAGTTTTTGTTTACTCAAATGGATATTTCCTTGTGGTGTTTGCTCATGAGGACTGGCAGCAAATCTTTCAAGGAGGCCCTTGGTTTATCGTACGAGTTGGTTCTTCTATGAAGCCATGACATTCTCTTTTTAAAGCAGAAGAAGATCTACCTTCAGTTGGGCCAGTCTAGGTACGTCTATTTGGACCGCCGACAGAATTTTGTAACTCTTTAATCTTCGAGGCATTAGGTAACACTCTGGATTCTTATATGCTTACTGTTGATAGTACTATGCATTTTAAACACATTGTTTATGCTAGAATCTACGATCTTATAATTTTTAAAAGCCCTCTCCCTAAAAATATTATATTGCAATTTGAGGAAGGGATTTGGCAGCAATAAGTTGATTATGAGAACATTCCTTTCAGGTGTATAATTTACCATGAATATGGGTATTTAGTTAAGGATTGTAAAGTTTCTGCTCCTAAAAGCTCTAAGGTTGACCTTGATAAAGAAGTTTTTCAAGAACCTAAAAAGAAGCATACTGCTAAAACCAAGAGCTCCAAATATGGGTCTTCCCCTTTTAAAAATCACTTTATTTCCTTAGCTATTGATGACCCTATGAAAGAAGATGATGAGTTATTTATGGAAACTTTTGTGTTTGAAATACATTTACCAAAGAACCTCCTCTTGACCCTCTTGACCTAGGGAAACAATATGATGGAAATTCTACTTTTCCAACATAGCAGAATCTCATCACTTCTTCTCAAACAGATACATGTCAAGTTATAAACATAAATTGGACAATTTTTTTAAAAAAATTGTAGATTAAAATGATCTTTTGGACGATCCCCTATCCGTGTGTTAGTCCCCTAGTTAGCATCCTCAAATATCCCTTCCTTCTTGGAGCCAAGTGGAATTAGTCAAGCCTCAAATAAGAAGATGGAAATGGATACTAATAAAAAACATGGAAGGAAATATAAAGCAAGCCAACTTCAGAGGGAAGGATAAAAATTAGTCTCTTTAAGGAAAGAAAAGGAGATATCCTAGGCATTCAACCATATTTCAAAATGAAATGCATCTCATGGAACTTTAGGTGCCTTAAAAGTAGCCCCTCTATATGCAATGAAATTATTAGAATGCTGAAAGATCATAGTCCTCATATGTTTTTTTATAGGAAACCAAAGTCTATAGTGATAGAATGAATAATTGGGCTAAGAAGATCTAGCCAACTACTAAAATTCTCTCCAATGACTCTCAGAGAGCTTTAGGTGCTATTTTTTGTTTGTGGAATCCTATGGAAATTATGATGATTGACTCTGTGGATGTACAAGAAATCTTAGATATCCTTCCTCGAATTAGGCACTCTAATAAGCAAGTATTGTTTATCAATACTTACCTATCCGCAGCTTTGGAGGGAAAAAAAGCAATGGAATAATCTTAACTACATCATTCATCTCTTTCTTGGAGCTTGGGTCATGATTGGAGGGGATTTCAATTCTATAATTTCTTTAGATAAAAAGGTTGGGGCAAATAGGAAGCTTGATGCTAACTCCAACCTTATAAAGGAATATATTTCTACTCTTAATCTCATTGACATTAAGTCACATAATGGGTTCCTGACATGGTCCAATCAAATATCATATAATGATCGTATTGTAAAAATATTGGGTAGATTTTTATTGAGAGAGGAGTTTCTTGTATGTAGGCAAGTCACCAAATCTACCATTCTCAAAAATGGTAGGTCAGTTCATTGGCTAGTTATGATAAAAATATGGAATTCTCAATGCCCAAATTCTCCTTTTCATTTCCAGTGAATGTGGCTTCAACCTGCTGATCTTCAAAACAAAATTTAGGACTGGTGGAAGAAGGGTAAGCCTCATCATGGTACTAAAATGTATATATTTGTGCAAAAACTCAAATTTGTCAAATCTCATCTTATGAAGTGGAATTGGTATGAATTTGGCCATATCAAAATTGAAAAGCAAGAGATTTTTGACAAGCTAGAAAATGTCATTAAAACTATTCATTTGGGTAGCTTAAACAAATATATCAAACAAAAGGATGTCATTTTGATTAATCAAATGGAGGAATGGAATTTGAGAGAGAAAATCACGAGGAAATAAGAATCCAAGATTTAGTGGCTTAAAGAGGGAGACAAAGACTCTGCATTTTTTTCATAAATGCTTACGAGAAGATCTTTTAACTATATTTCTTCTTTGGAATCAAATGATGGAACTCATGAATTATCTTTTCAAGGTATATTGAGCATAGCTCTCAACCTTTTTTCTCAAATATTTTATATTAATCCTTTAAATTTGAACACCTAGGAGTAGATTCTTCAAAAGATTCCTAAAAATTTAAAAAGAGGATAACAAATTGCTTATGAATAGAATTTCTCTAGAATAATTAAGAAGTACTTTATTTAGTATGGGTAAAAGAAAATCCTCTAGTCCAGGTAAGTTTTCTATTGAGTTTTATCATGAATTATGGAACATCATTCACAAGGACCTAATAAAGGTTATGGAAGAAGCTAGATCATCTAAAGACAAACTTAAGTAGATCAGTAAAACCTATATTGCCCTAGTTCCTAAGGCACAAGAGGTAAGAAATATCTCTAGTTTTTATCCCATTTATCTTTGTAATGTCTTATACAAAATCATTTCAAATATCATAGCCAATAGATTGAAACCCCTCCTCCAAAAAATAATGTCCCCAAAGTAAGTAGGATATGTAGAGGGTTGACAAAATATTGATGGTATTGTGTTATCTCAAGAAGCTATTCATTTGATGCAACTCCAAAAATCTCTCACTATGTTTATTAGATTAGATATTTCTAAAGCTTATGATAGGGTTGATTGGGATTTTTTATTATTAATAATGCTTAAGTCTTTTGGCTTCTCAGAGGAGTGGATTAGTTGGGTGAAGGATGCATTTCCTTGGTCTCTTTCGTAGCCCTGGTTAATAGTATGTCTACTAGGCCATTTGGGGCTTCTAAAGGTATTCGAAAAGGAGACCCTCTTTCTCCTCATTTGTTTATCATTCTAGTGGAGATTTTGGGAAGAATTATTGATAGAGGTAGAGAAGAGATAAGTATCAAAGGTATTACTCTTGCACATGGTCTTAACCTAATGATGCATTTACAATTTACGGATGATTATTCTTTGATGGGAAAGGATTTGATTCAAGAATCTTTGAATGTTAACAAGAATTTGAACCTATTCAATGTTGTGATTGGGAAAATCATCAGTGAAGATAAATCAAAGATTTTTTTCTTTCACATGTCTCCAAGTTAAGAAGTTATGATTCTATATAAGATTTATTTTCAAAGAGCTTAGTTACCTATAACCTACTTGGGCATTCCTCATAAGGAGAGTTGGATTTCTAATTGGAGCTAGTTGGTTGACAGTTTGAGAGCCAAAATTTCTAAGTGGACTCATAAATGGATATCTATGAGAGGACACATTACCTTGATTAAATGAGTTCTACAAGCTCTTCCCATTTATTTTTATTCAATATTGCATGTCCCTAAGGCCATATTCAAATAAATTGATTAAATATGCCACATTTTTATGAGAAGGGCCTCAACACATCAAAAAATTGTCTTTGGTGAAATGGATTAAACTTTTCCACCATAAGCATGATGGTGGTTTAGGTTTTTGCTTAGTCAGTGTAAATGGTGAAGCTTTAGTAGCACAGATTTATTGATGGCTTATTCAGTCTCCTTCTTAGGTCATGCCATAAAAATTGAGGGCAAAAAATGTGTGTAATAAAAATACAAATCAATTTGTCCATTTTTTTCCTTCCCTTTAGGGACTCTCATATTTTAGCTATCCTCAAAGTAGGGGAGGCTATGATCAATAAAAAATTATTTTGGATCATTACTAATGGCACAAAATCCCTCTTTGTATTGATTTTTAGGATGGGTATCCCCATCTAGTTAAAAAACATCCCCATTTCCATGGGCTTATGGAACAACTTCATCATGTTGATTGGGTTATAGTTTCAAAGTATTCTATAAGGTCCAACAAAAAGTGGGTGATTGACAAGAAATAGACTCCTATTGAAGCTTGACTAATTCAGATTCTGACATATCATAAAAACTAGTTGTTTCATATTATTAAGGTTCATGTTGTCCTCCTTCTGATCAGTCTCTTAAAATGATCTTTAAACAATTTTAGAATCATAATATTTTTCCTAAATTTAAGTTCTTTCTCTGGTTACTCTATGGTAGAGTTATTTTGAGAGACCAACTTATGAAGACGGGATTTAATGGTCCCTTTAGATGTGAGCTATGATGGAATCATGAGAAAACTATGTTTCAATTATTACTCTTGTGTCCCTTCATCATTGAGTTGTGGCAACATTTGGTTAAGCTCTTATGTATTGCTTGGATGAAATTTTCAGCTCTTATTCAACCACTTTAGGACTGGCACCACATTTTTCATTTTGATGTTTTTTCTAATCAGATTCTATGGAATGGATTTAGTCTCTTATTGTGGAATACTTGGAAGGAACACAATGCTAGGATCTTCAAATAGGAAATTACTAATAGTCATTGGATTTGGTGACGAACCTTTGAAAATATAGAGAATAGGTGATGCATATGATGAAACACCCTAGATCTCCCTCTAAGTGATGAACTTTTATTATTCAGAAGCTACACATTATTTTTGCTCCTCCTCAACCCCAAGTTGATCTCTCTCATCAAGATCATTCCTTTACTCCCAATCCTAGTTTCAATTAGATTCATATGGATGATGCTTCAAGGGGGAATCCTGGTTATTCTAGCATTGGAGGTATTGTTTAGAATTTTAATAATTTCATTGCTTTCTTTTTATCAAATAAAATTGGTGTTTTTACAAGGGACATGATATTATGGATGATCTTACAGTAGCTTGGAAAGTGGGGTGGAAGACCCTGTACTTGGTTGTTGATTATATGTTCTGAATATAATTGATTTCAAAACCTAGCCTTAATACTTCCAAGGATTGGTGATTTTAAATAACTTTCTTAAAAATTTAATGTCTTCAACAAAATTTTGATAGGGTGATCTATTTGCATACTCTTTAGTAGAATAATAAAGCAGATGATGTGCTTGCTAATTCAACAATTGACAAATCTGATGTGAAAAGATATGGTCCCCCACTTTTATGGTGGCCATCAAGTTTGAGATATGAGGTTTTATGAATGCTTACATTGGCAATCATAATATTGGATACTCAAGTTTCCATTAGTCTTTATTTCTCTAGCTTATGGAGAAAGCTATAGTTATTTAGGTCTATTTAGTTTGTTGTTACTTTCTCTCCTTTTCTCTTTGTGATGATGAGGTTTGTTTACTCTTCTAATCTTATCATGAATCTTGTTGGTTTTTCCCTTTTGACTATAGTTTTATACATGAGCCTTAAATTATCAATCTTATTAGTATTTTTGACTGCTACATGCACGACTTGATAACTATTTTTTTATGGCTAAGCATGTTCAATCTTTTTATTATTTTTTGATCATATTGAAGAGGGCAGGTTAGGTGCAAGTCCTGGATAATTTTGGTATAAGGGATATCCCTACCTCCTTGGATCTCACCTGAATATAACATCTCTTCTTTAGATGTTTTCCACAAAACAAAAATGCAAACAACCATAATAATTTTTAAGAGAATCTTATATATATATATATATATATATATATATATATATATATATATATATATATATATATATATATATATATATATATATATATATATATATATATATATATATATATATATATATATATATATATATATATATATATATGATTTGATTTGATTTGATTTTTATTTTATTTTGAGAGATTTAAAATGATTTAACTCAAAGTATAATCTGTTTCATATCTAAAGAAGAAATATTATTTTTACAATAATTTGAATGAAAAATCAATCTTTATAAAGCTTTTAGAAACACATACATAAAGTAACATCTGTTTGTTTCATTTTTGAAACTTTGAAATGCATAAATCTATTGAAAATCTTAAGATATTTAGTCCTTCCCCTGAGGAATTATTGAAAAAATAATATAATTTAAAAAAATATTTAAAACAATTTTTTAACACAAACATGTGTACATACATTTATGAATTTCTTTAACTAAGAGGTAAGTATACATCATATTTGGTACTTCTCCCCCCAAAATATGCAAATTATTTAATTAATTAAATTCATTTAGACAGTTATAGAGAATTTTAGATTAGCCTTTGCACTTTATTTGTGTCCATTTGAAGAAAACTTTACACCATTACCCCTACGTGCCCTAAAATGACCACAAATTCCTTAGGAAGTTACAATTTTTAACTATTTTCATTTCTACAGTATGAAATTTCTTCATATTTTATTTAATATCACACTTAATATCATGTTTTATCTTTCCTTTCAATATATATGGTCTAATTGTTATTTGGAGCATGAGGGAGAAGAGCTTACGATTCGAATGGGCAAATCACAGAGTTTTATTTTTAGATAAGAATTAACTAGGAGCTTTGGTGGATAATTATTCACATACCCGCTTTTTCTAGGACTTCTATTAATTGGATTTAGGACACATAGTTCTCTACCATGTACATGCCATATCGATTCAGTAATGGCTTTTGATAGATTCTAGAGGCAGAAGGTTATGAAGGAAAGCAATTCAAAGTTGCAGAAGCTGGTTCAAAGGAGAAGGATGATTCAAAATCTAAGGCTGAGTAAAGTACAAATGGAAACACAAGTGAAGACAGTTCAAATAAAACCAAAGACAATGTCAAACTAACTGAACCACCAAAAGATTACATTTATGTGAGAGAAAGATGAGGCCAAGCTACTGATAGGCATAACCTTGCAGAGAGAGAGAGAGAGAGAGTAAGTATTAAGCTGGCCATTCTATCCTAAAGCACTTAGTAGAATATTTTTATTTTTAGAATGTAATTCTTGATCTCTCATTCTTTCACTAAAATCAAATTTAGAATTGAAGAAAAGTAAGTTTCCTTTATGACATGTGAGAAGAGAAAATATTAGTGAACACATGAAGTTTCTACAAGATCTTCTTTGTTAGAAAATGAAGTCAATTGGAATTAATTTCTCCAAAACTACCAGTTCCACCTCCTTCTCATGCATGCACAGTAGTTAACAAACAGTTAGAGAGTTAGTTTGCATACAAAGACTATAATTAGTCTTCATTTTGCTTTTTCAATTATTGTTTGCTTTCAAATCTATTTAAGAGACCCATGGGCGCAGTCTTGTAACAGTGATTCAAGAAGATTAATAAAATCTTGTTTTTTCCATTGCTGTAGCAATCTAAGTATTTCTATTCTTATTTTCTGTTATATGCTCTATTTTCTACTGTCAAATTGGTATTAGAGCCTAAAGATTAGGTGGATCATGGGAAAGGAGCGGCGAGCTTAGTGGAGAAGAGCCAGCTAAGAGAGTGCAAGCAATTGACAAAAGCTTGCAAGGAGAGCCTAAGGCGATCAGAGAAGTGTTGCAACCAAAGTGCCAAGGTGAAGAAGCCCACAAGGAGAAAGCGGTGAACCTTGGGAGAGAAGAGCTTTTGTCTTCATTTGGATTGATGCAGTAGAGCACAACAATAACCTGGTCCAGCATTATAACTGGCTGCTGACATGTCTGCAAGATATTTTATTGCAGACTGAGCCATAGTTTGAAGATGTAGTCACAACAGACCCATTCAAGCCTGAAGCGCATATAGCAAGCTTACCATTATTAGATCACGGTTTTAATAGTCATCAAATCTTGCAATCATCTGATAGACACCTGTGACCTGTGTAGCGATTGCAGACCTATAATCATCATGGACTAGCAATCATCGGTGATGTAAGACTTCAATAAAAAAAATTCAAAGTCAGATCATGGAAAAGCACCAGCGTATAAAGTCAAATATAAAAAAAAGAGGATAAAAGATTGCAATCAAATCAGATTTGCCAAGCACAGTCAAAGAAAGGCTTTGGTGCAAGGAGGATTTAGTTGCTTTAGTGTGAGACAAGGCAACAAATAATAGTATTTTTCAGCCTCAAATTCCCATTTTTAATGGTAAGAATTACGATTTTTGGGCAATTAAAATGAGAACATTGTTTTGCTCACAAGATGTTTGGGATTTGGTAGAGAATGGTTTCATAGAACCACAGGATGAGGCTGCCCATCAGGCATTAACTCGAGCACAAAAGGAAGAGCTTAAAGAGAACAAGAAAAAATATGCAAAAGCTTTATTTCTAATCCAATAGGCATTGGATGAATCTATTTTTTCCAGAGTTACAACAGCAACGAGATCCAGATTAGCATGAAAAATCTTAGAGACTACCTATAAAGGTAATACAAAGGTGAAAATTGCTAAATTGCAATCTCTTAGAAGAAGTTTTGAGAATTTGCAAATGAATGATTTAGATTCAATAGACCAGTTTATGGGTCAAGTGTTGAATATAGTGAATCAAATTAGATCTAATGGAGAAACTATCACGGATCAGAAGATCATAGAAAAAATACTTAGGAGTTTACCCAACAAATTTGATGCAATAGTTGTAGCTATTAAAAAAACTAAGGATTTAGAATAGTTATCAGTAGACAAATTAATGGGTTCTTTGTTAACACATGAATCCAGAATGAATAGGAATAACAATACTTCTCTTGAGAATGCTTTCAAGTCATAGGTATCATTTGGCAGAGGAAGAGGAAGAGGAAGGCCAAACTTCAGAGGAAGAGGTAGAGGCAAAACTGGAAGGAACAATCCAAATCAAGGTGAAAACAATAATCAAAACTACAGCAATAGAGGACGTGGCAACAATCATTTCCAGCAAAGTTCATAGAGGTTTGATAAATCTAACATTCAATGTTATTACTACAAAAAATATGGACATTATGCAAGTGAATGCAGAAAGAAACAAGGAAATGTGGATAAACAGAATGCTAATTACACAAATGAATCTAGTTCTAATCCTGGAAACTTATTTCTCACTTGTCATGTTACTCAAGAAAATGCTAGAGATATTTGGTTCTTAGATAGTGAATGTAGTAATCATATAACAGGGAATAAAGAATTCTTTGCTAGTCTTGATGATTCCATAAAATCTGAAGTGAAATTAGGAAATGATAACAAAGTGGATGTAATGGGTAAATGTGTAATAAATGTTTTAGCAAAAAATGGTGAAAGAAGGTTTATACCTGATGTTTATTTTGTACCTAGACTAAAGCATAATATTATGAGTGTTGGACAATTAGTATTGAAAGGTCATAGAGTATCCTTTATAGATAATGTTTGCATAATACTAGACAAGTTTCCAAGTGACAGGTTGATATGAAAAGTGGAGATGACCAAGAATCAGATGTTCCCTCTTCAAATTTAGTGCATCCAAGGAGAAGAGGAAGCCCACTTCAAAACCATGCATCTAGACTAATCATGGCTATGGCACTTAAGGTATGGACATTTACATTTTAGAGGTTTGAATTTGTTACAAAAGAAAAAATATGGTGAAGGGATTACCACCAATATACAGCCAGGAAGTACATGTGAAAGTTGCATTCTGGCAAAACAACATAGAGAGAGCTTTCCAGTAGGAGCCTCATATAGAGCAAAGATAATATTAGAGTTAGTCCATAGTGATTTATGTGGACCAATGCAAATTCCATCATTTGGAGGTAGTACTTATTTTCTAACCTTCATTGATGACTTTAGCAGAAAGACGTGGATATATTTTCTCAAAAATAAGTCTGAAGCCTTTGGAAAGTTTAAAGAATTCAAGGCTATGGTTGAAAAGCAGAGTGGCCTTTACATCAAGGTACTTAGATCAGATAGAGGAGGTGAATACATGTCTAATGAATTTCAAGATTTTTACAGATATCATGGCATTAAAAGGCAACTGACTACAAGGTACACACCACAACAGAATGGTGTAGTAGAAAGAAAGAATAGAACAATCATGGAGATGGCTAGAAGCATGTTGAAGGCCAAACATTTGTCAAATGAATATTGGACAGAAGTAGTAGCATGTGCAGTATATATTCTGAATAGAATCCCAACAAAGAGTGTCAGAGATCGAATTCCACAAGAAGCTTGGAGTGGTAAGAAGCATAGTGTACATCATTTTAGAATTTTTGGTTGTATTGCATATTCTCTTATACCATCTAAATTGAGAAGAAAATTTGATGATAGAGGTGAGAAATGCATTTTTATTGGCTATAGTGAAGAATAAAAGGCTTATAAGTTGTATAACCCCATTTCAAAGTAAGTGATTATTAGCAGAGATGTTGAATTTAAGGAAGAAAAAGCATGGGATGGTAGCACCATCACAATTAGAGCACCAATTCCCCAAAATGAAGAAGAATTTGAAGAACAAAATTTGCAAGGTGATCAATCCTCTCCACAAGCAAGAACAAGCACTCCAATAAGAACACCTAGGAGCTTTGCACAAGGTGAATCATCTGGTCATGCATGTCATCCTACTCCAAATTCACAAGTAAGTGATGAATCGAAACCAACTCTTGCCACTTTAAGATCAAGATTTAAAGGTAAAAAAATGAGAAACTTGAATGAGATTTATAATCAAGAAGAAGAGAAGTTAGATTTGTGTTCAAATTTTGCTCTTTTCTCTCATGATCCTATGTATTATGAAGAAGCAGTTAATGAGGAACATTGGATAAAAGCAATGGATGAAGAGATGTATGCCATTAAAAGAAATAAAACATGGGACCTAACTAATCTACCTGAAGGTAAGGATTGCATAGGAGTCAAATGGGTTTATAAGACCAAATTTGATGCAGATGGAAATGTTGAAAAGCACAGGGCAAGGTTAGTAGCAAAAAGTTTTGCACACGAACATGGAATTGATTATAATGAAACATTTGCTCCAGCTGTTAGACTTGATACTATTAGAATGGTTTTAGCAATAGCTACTCAAAATAATTGGTATGTATATCAAATGGATGTCAAATCAGGTTTCTTGAATGGTTTCCTAGATGAAGAAGTATATGTGAAACAGCCACCAGGGTATGAAGTGCAAGGACATGAAGAAAAAGTCTACAGATTGAAGAAGGCCCTTTATGGTCTCAAGCAAGCACCAAGAGCATGGTATAGCAGGATTGATTCATACATGACAAAAAATAGATTTAACAGAAGTAATAGTGAGCCTACATTGTACACAAAAATCAACAAAGAAGGTCAGATTTTGATTGTGTGTTTGCATGTTGATGATTTGATTTTCACTGAAAATTTGTCTGTAGACACATTTAAATCAAAAATGAAGAAAGAATTTGAAATGACAGATTTGGGATTAATGAAGTACTTTTTGGGCATAGAAGTTGTACAATCAGAGAAGGGAATATTTATTTGTCAAACTAAATATACAAAAGATGTGTTAAGGAGGTTTAAGATGCTGAATTGTAAACCAGCACCTACACCAGTTGCTATAGGGACCAAAATTATCAAAGAAGACAAAGGGTCTAATGTTGATTCTACAACATTCAAAAGACTAGTTGGTAGTTTGATGTATTTTATAGCTACAAGCCCAGATATCATGTATGGAGTCAGTTTAATCTCTAGATTCATGGAGTCACCAAAAGACTCACATTGGCAAGTTGGAAAGAGGATATTGAGATATGTGGCAGGAACAACAGAATATAGAATTTAATATTCCACAACTAATAATTTTAGTTTGATTGGTTATACTGATAGTGATTTTGTAGATAACGTTGATGACAGGAACAATACTTCTAGACATGCCTTTTTTTTAGGAACAAGTGTGGTCACATGGGCATCCAAAAAACAACCTATAGTGACACTTTCATCAGCTGAAGTAGAGTATGTAGCAGCCACATCAGTAGCATGTCAAGCAATTTGGATGAAGAGAGTATTGACAGATTTATTACAAGCACAGAAGGAGTCAACACCAATCTTTTGTGACAACAAATCTGCAATTGCATTATCAAAAAATTATGTTTTTCATAAGAGGAGCAAGCACATTGATACAAGATTCTATTTTATCAGAGAGTTAGTGAACAATGGAGAAATCCATCTAGAGTTCTGCAAATCTATAGACCAATTGGCAGATATATTCACAAAGGCATTAGCAAAGGAGACCTTTGATTATCTAAGACAAAATTTAGGCATTGTAAATGTTGAAGTAGTTAGTGGTAGAAATTAAGGGGGAGTGTTAGAAACTAAAGTCAACTGGAGTTAATTTCTCCAAAAGTACTAGTTCCACCTCCTTCTCATGCATGCACAATAGTTAACAAACAGTTAGTTCAAGCAGTTAGAGAGTTAGTTTGCATGCAAAGACTATAATTAGTCTTCAGTTTGCTTTTTCAATTATTGTTTGCTCTCAAATCTATTTAAGAGACCCACGGGCGCAGTCTTGTAACAGTGATTCAAGAAGATTAATAAAATCTTGTTTTTTCCATTGCTGTAGCAATCTGAGTATTTTTGTTCTTATTTTTTGTTATATGCTCTATTTTCTACTGTCATTCTTCCATGCTGTAGGAAGGTAGAAAATGGTTCTTGACTCAAGAAGATCATTTTTGAAAGGGTCTAATTTAAACTCTCATATTTTTTCCATGGGATAGAAACTAGTCAGAAGAATATTATGGTTGTTTGGATCCTGTTGAATTAATGTATGTACCATCCCTGCAGGTAAAAGCAATAATGCTTGATGAGATAATAAATTATGTATAATCATTGCAGAGACAAGTTGAGGTAAAGTTGGATAGTAAGTTATTCTACCTTTTGATTTGTAAGCTGACCTTAAAATTTATCATGTTCATTGATATATTTGGCTTCACATTTTATCACGTTACCTTTCTTCTATGAAACTTGCAATGGTCAATCCTAGGTTGGATTTCAACATGGAAGGATTTATTGCAAAGGATGTAAGTTCATTCGATTCTTTCAGAAATCAAATGTTGTAATTATTGAGGAGGAAATTGATTTGTTAGAATTTATTTATTATATTTGAGGCAATTTATGATGTTGATTGAGCGATTTGATTACCAGATAAATTTAGAAATCTCAACAATTACAAAAAAAATTGTGAACAAGTAGTAATTTTACGGATCTTTGGTTGACTGATTGAATAGCTGATCTATCTGTCCCAATAAATCCTCTTAGAACCCTTGAAGTTGGTTCTATGCTTCTCCAACTATGATCTTTTGCATTTATCCCCTTGTTGTAATGTATTTTGTGAACTTTCTTATTGTTGCGAAATCATTAAAGATTGTTGGCTTCCATCTTTGTTTCTGATATTTTGATGAACTTTTAATTGCAAAGAGATTAAAATAGTATTGTTCATAATTCATTTTCATTTTCAGCAAATATAATGGTGTACTTTGTGTTGACTGAATGAAATGCCTTCAAATTAAAAGAATAAGCATTGTGAATTGCTATCTGAGTCTAGAACTAAATAAAGGAATCCTAATTTACTTGTTTTGTGATGACTACAGATGCCCCATTCACGTGGATCTGCCTCATAGATATTATTTGGCCGCGATACTTCTGCAACATTTCCCCAGCTTCACCAACCAGGACGGGGTTCTATCGTTGTTAGTTTGGCCAGTGGAACAGAGGGGCATGGAATGGGAAATCCAGTAGAAGCTGCATTGAGAAGGACAGTCAATGCCCAACTACTCTTTATTTATGGTTATGTAGATTCTCCTCCTCAGGTACCTCAAAGTTGCATGTGGGTTTTTCTATGTTGATTTGTGCAAGTGTATTGTAATGTCGTTATTGGCATCTTCTCTTTTGCTCTTCCTCAGTTTAGTCTCTCTTTTTAGGAATGATAACTCCAGATATATTTTTGAGTTCCATGTTTTTAAATTTTTATATTTGCAGATTGCATATATTTGGGACGAGGATTTGCAAGTTATTATGCAGATGGGATTTGGGCAAAATACACAAGGTCCTTCAACATCCCAAGGATTTCATGGACTAAGCATTTTTCACACTTTCATAATTTGTCTTGGTCAGTATTAATTGTAATTTCTAATTGTAGGTTCACTCCCAATAAGCCATATGAAAATTGAGCTTTGACTCCAACTAATCCTGCCTCTTTTTGCTTGATTTGAAATAAGAAAAGATGTTCAAGGGTTCTAAGAATATTTGATATAGTTTAAACACAACTCTATTGATATGCCAAAGAAGAATTCTAATTTTGGTGATCAACATTCTGTACATGTGGGTCAAGTTCGCTGCTTCTCCCAACAATATGTTTTGGTAATAAGATTCTGAATTTCTAAGGTAACCATCCATAAATATCATCGGTGGGTCATATGAAGCTATCAAATTATCCCAATATTGAATACCATAACTTCCGTGGAGAATATAAGAAAGAGAAGAATGAAATAAATGTATTAATACTAACACAAGACCAGAGTAGGCCAATGGGACTGGAAAAGTAGAAGTAGCTTAGAATAGACAAAGAGAGCGATTCAATTATCTCCAAAGTGATAAAATAAAACTTCAAGCAAGTGGTCCAACCATCGTCATATCGGTGTCTAAAGTTTCCATATCTGATAAAGAGTAAATTGTACCAAGTGACATTTTATAAACAAATTTTATTGTTTGAATTATAAACTCCAATTCCAAAATAAGCATATCTGGTAATGTACATTGTAAACTGTAGCTATTAAGAAGCAGTTTTGTAAGCATAAATTTTTATTTCAATTTGAGACAAATGCTGAAAGAAATATGTTTGTTTCATAATGCTATTTGAAGCATATTTTATTCATCAACTGGTCAATAAATGGAAAAAATTGTGGGCATTATATTTGGTAAGTTCTTGTGAATGTAGTTTGAAGCTGATCAAGATCATTAAGAAAACTCTTGGAAGAGATCTAAATTTGCAGAAAAGATGACTTCGTTAAAACTCTGATTAAGATGTATCAAACTGTGCAAGAGATTTAAATTGGAAAGACAAGAACTCTTGAATGAAAGAAATGCACAATAAAAGGAGTCAAACTCAAGAGACGTCATTTAACATTGCCTTTGTTGGCTTGTATTAAACATCTACTCAAAGCGTTTGTTTATTTTACAATAAATAAAATATAGTTGATCTATAGAGTTTCAGACTGAAATGCTTATTGATATCAAATACAAAAGTGATGAATATTAATTACACCTACAAAATTGTTGGAGACTGGAGTTAATTTCTCCACTCCTCATGCATGCAAGCAGTTCGCTGTAGTTGAGCAATCAATTAGTTAACAAACAGTTAGTTAAACTATTAGAGAATTTGTTAGAGAGTTAGTTTGCATGGAAAGACTAAAATTAGTCTTGAGTTTGTTTTTCTAATTATTGTTTGGATTCAAATCTATTTAAAGACCCTATGGGTGCACATTGTAAGTAAGGAAAATCGAAGATCAATAGAATCTCTTTCTTTCAAGAAATTGCTGTAGCAATTGAGTTCAGTTCATATTTATTTGTTTGAGTTCTTGTTTTTTTGTATGCTCTCTTGATTCTGACAAATTGGTATCAGAGCACAGGGCTGTTGGAAAGAAAGACTTAGGAGAAGCTCCTGGTTGGGAGAGTCAGCAGAGCCGAAGCCAGAACGCAGAAGAGGAAAAGAACGCAGTAGAATCGACTGGTTAGAAGGAATCGTAGAAGACAAGTTTGGAGCGCAGTCTACTGGGGCCGACAGCCAGTAAGGCGCCCAGCAAGAAAGGAGAACGCAGTTTTATATTTTCTGTTCTTGTTTTCCCCTTCAAAAGCGCCCAGTTTGAAGCGCAACTGTTCAAAGAAGGAGCGCAGATTTGAGAAAGCGCACGTGTTAGCAGAAAAGAAGAGCAGGGGAGCGACAAGTCGTGTGAAAAAGAAGTCAACGCAGCTGCAACACTTTGGCGCTAAGGAAAAGCGGCCATCCAGCAGACCGTGGGCAGAAGCGCATCCAAAGAAAAATGTGCAGCGATTAAAATTCAAACAGCTTTCAGGGCATATCTGCCCCGAAGAGCTTTGCGTGCCTTGAAGGGTTTAGTCAGACTGCAAGCATTGGTACGTGGGC
Source organism: Torreya grandis (assembly GCA_037957365.1). Taxonomy (NCBI): domain Eukaryota; kingdom Viridiplantae; phylum Streptophyta; class Pinopsida; order Cupressales; family Taxaceae; genus Torreya; species Torreya grandis. Next base: position 759,773 of record JARHVA010002920.1, on the reverse strand, counting down.
AGACTGTCAGGCGTCAAGCAACAAACACACTACGCTGCATGCAAGCTCTGGTAAGAGTACAATCACAGGTCCGTGAAAGGAGGTTCCAAATCGAAGGTGGTGTGCGAAACTGCCATGGAAGCAGGCCACAAACAAAATAAACAGAAAACTGAAAAGAACCAGGAGCCTGACCGTCTAAGCAAATTCTTTGACGAAGAAAAAAAAACAGGGAGCGCAGTTAGACAGGTCGACGCCAGCCAGCAAGCAAGCAAGGGTAGAAAGTCAGATCACCGACAGCCAGCAAATAGCCAGCAGGAAGCGCCAAGGAGAGGGGCAAGGTGCAGCATCGGTTTGAGTGTTGGGACGCCCTTCTTGAGTTGAAGTCGTACGAAGCAAGAAGGCCATCAAAAACAATGAATTTGTCAAGCCGCCCCCAAAGGAGGAAACTCCCGCTGCAAAAGATGAGTCGACGGCCGAGACCAAAGACTGGACAAGGCCGAAGAGGCACGAAAAAAAAAAAAAAAAGGGCCCAAGCTAGAGGCGTATTATATAGAAGATTGCTCTGAAAAGCTTGATTCGAATGCCAAAGATAAAAGGCGTAGAAAGTTTTTTAATTGTTTATTGTTTTGTTTCTTGTTTGTTGTCTGTATTCAGTTTTACAAGGCATATGTTTTTTGTGTTTGAAAAGACGAGATCCGTAGAGTTTGTGTTGCACAGCGAGTGACGCTATGAAAGTGTGTGTTGAACAGCGAGTGAAGCTGTGAAAGTGTGTGTTGAACAGCGAGTGAAGCTGTCAAAGTGTCTGAAGATCAGACTGATCATTGGCAAATCTAGACCAATGTGGAATGAACCCAACGAAGTCCTAGGAGGAAACCTGAGCAGTTAAGCATTGGGTGAAAGAAATGTAAGCAAGTGAGAAGCTTGCAGTATTGGACATAAGCATGTCCATCGATAGCCTTTCGACAGGCTACTCTTCAGTCTTAAACGCTGAGTGAACGCTCATTGAGCAATTGTATTTGTTTGTAGCCTCAATCTAGGCTATATCAGGTGGTGTATTCCACATATAAGGTGATGTATTTCGCAAGGCGGTGTATTCCGCATGAGAAGACAAAATTTAGGCATTGTAAATGTTGAAGTAGTTTGCGGAAGAAATTAAGGGGGAGTGTTGGAGACTGGAGTTAATTTCTCCACTCCTCATGCATGCAAATAGTTAGCTGCAGTTGAGCAATCAGTTAGTTAACAAACAGTTAGTTAAACTGTTAGAGAATTTGTTAGAGAGTTAGTTTGCATGGAAAGACTAAAATTAGTCTTGAGTTTGTTTTTCTAATTATTGTTTGGATTCAAATCTATTTAAAGACCCTATGGACGCACATTGTAAGTAAGGAAAATCGAAGATCAATATAATCTCTTTCTTTCAGGAAATTGCTGTAGCAATTGAGTTCAGTTCTTATTTATTTGTTTGAGTTCTTATTTTTTGTATGCTCTCTTGATTCTGACAAAAATTAGCATTTCCCTCTAAACTCCTCAATTTTTCCATAACCATGTAAATACCAAGGCTTGATTCAATATTGAGATTTATTTTCTCTATCAAAAACACCAGTCCCTATCCAAACATGAATATTCGTGACACTACAAAATCAGAACTCCAGCCTAAGCTCCAGAATTTTTCTATACCTATATATAAACCAATACTTGGTTTAAGATTTTCATTGAATTGTTCACCCGTTAAAACCAGTCCTTATCTAGACTGCATTTTGAACCCGACTGAGATCTCTACCTTTGAGAGTCCTTCTAGCTCCTTCATAGACTGAGACCAAAGTCAGTTGGCTCCTGGCAAGCTATTTGGAAATGAGCTCGTGAGGTGGGATCCTTTCCTCATAATCACCATCACCATTGTTATCATCATCACTCCTATAATCATTCCGTGTCTCATTCATTCCTCTGAAATTCTCTCTCTTGAGTATTTGAGACCAATCATGGATATTAACAGGAGAAGACTGAGAACTCATTCTAGTAACCCCATTCTCATGATGATGATTCCCACCCCTGGGAATTTTCATTCTTCTGGTAGTGTTGTTGTTAGTGTTCTCCTCCATACAAGCCTTTCTGCACACTACAAAGCTCCTAGTTCCTGTTTCATGAAAGCCCAAATAATTTCCCTCTATCTGAACAACACCCTATACATCCTCCTCGGTAAACTGATCAACTTGATCAGTATTCTCTAAACAAGTAGAGATCTGACACCCATGGAGCCTGTACTTATGACCTGAAATATCATAAATCTTCTTAGTTTTAGGCCTTTCCAACACAGAATTGTTCCACTCCATGGCACCAAATATCTGTTCAAAATGTTTTTCCTCAAAAAATCAAAATACACAACTCCTAGTCCCTACAAACCAACCTACCTAGATGGTCAAATTAGGGCAATGTAAGTTCTCTAACACTCCTAGATGCTCAAAATTACATGGTATGGTCTATTTTCAATGTTTTCAATATTGTTTATAGTTATTTTCTTCGAAATTGCAAGGACACATCAACTAATCACTCTAAATCAGCCTACCTAGATGATCAAATTAAGTAAATCCTAATTCTTCAACCCACCCAAACGCTTAAAATTGTCAAACCTCAAACCTTTTTTAACCAATCTCAATGCATTCAATCATTTATCAGAATTTAAGGTCTCTAGCTAAATCAACCCCAGTTTTAGGATTTTGCTTACCATCAAGAGCTAGTTTGTTTTCTTTGTGTTGATTCTGATTAAACAGACATTCATGACCCTTTCTTTTAATCATGAATTCATTTGAATCTGATTGTTCCATCACCATGGATTATGCACTACTTTTCATTGTTAAATATCATCTTATACTTTAAATGATTAGTCCGGCGATAGAATTAACCTGACTTCCTACATGGAGACATGTATTCATTTTGCTACAGTATCATGACGTTTTTCTTTTATATATCAGCAAAGCATTTAGATATCATATGATTATGCATGGATTGGAAGTTGGGTTATGCTATTTTTGTGTTTATCTTTACATGTTATTTTTTTGATGTAATGGTGATAATAAGATTGGGAGCACCCTCCATGAACTTTTAAGTGTAGTCACAATGGAGCTCTGTGTAGATTTCTCCCAAGGGCTATTGGATCTTTTTATTTCAAAATCTTATGCTTATCGATTAGGATACCTATTAAATTGATTATCTCTTATACATACCTACGCCCCTTATCTTTTAAAGTGCAATCTTGAAATTAAATTATAAAATCATTCAACTACAATATTAACTAAACCATTTTATTAGGTAGTTAGGGTTTGATTTGGAATGGCATTATATATATATAGTTATGTGAAATTGAATTTTGAAAATGAATGAACTTGATACTAGTATATCTTTATTGGATAATATGGCTGTACTTGTGCAGTTACTAAATAATTTTTGTGTTTAACGTAAGCTATTCCATTGGGTCGTAAACGGTGTAATCTTTGGTGTTTATTGGAAACAATGTTTTTGATTTCATTCTTCTAGTAGTGTTGTTGTTAGTGTTAACCTCCTTACAAGCCTTTCTATACACTACAAAGCTCCTAGTTCCAATTTCATGAAAGCCCAAATAAATGCCCTCTGTCTGAACAACACCCCACATATTCTTCTTGGTAAACTCATCAACTTGATAAGTATTCTCTAAACTCTTAGAGATATTAAACCCATGGAGCTTGTACTTATGACCTAAAATATCATAACTCTTCTTAGTTTTAGTCCTTTCCAACATAGAATTGTTCCACTCCATTGCACCAAATATCTGTTCAAAATGTTTTCCTCAAAAAATCAAAAGACACAACTCCTAGTCCCTACAAACTAACCTACCTAGATGGTCAGATCAGGGCAATGTAAGTTCTCTAACACTCCTAGATGCTCAAAATTACATGTTATGGTCTATTTTCAATGTTTTAAATATTGTTTATAGTTATTTTCTTCAAAATTGCAAGGATACAACAGCTAATCACTCTAAATCAGCCTACCCAGATGATCAAATTAATTAAACCCTAATTCTTCAACCCACCCAAATGCTTAAAATTGCCATGCTTCAAACCTTTTAAACCAATCTCAATGCATTCAATCATTGATCAGAATTTAAGGTCTCTAGCTAAATCAAGCCTAGTTTTAGGATTTCACTTACCATCAAGAGGTAGTTTGTTTTATTTGTGGTGATTCTGATTAAATAGACATTCATCACCTTTTTTTTGGGGATCATGAATTCATTTGAATCTGATTGTTCCATCAGCATGGATTATGCACTACTTTTCACTGTTAAATCTCATCTTATATTTTACATGATCAGTCCGGTGATAGAATTAAACTCGACTTCTCACATGGAGACATGTATTCCTTTGGCTATAGTATCATGATGTTTTTCTTTTATATATCAGCCAAAGCATTTAGATATCATATGATTATGCTATTTTTGTGTTTATCTTTATTTGTTGTTATTTTTTTGATGTAATGGTGATAATAAGGTGGGGAGCAGCCTCCATGAACTTTTAAGTATAGTGACAGTGGAGATCTATGTAGATTTCTCCCAAGGGCTATTGGATATTTTTATTTCAAACTCTTATGCTTATGTATTAGGAGACATATTAAATTGATTATCTCTTATACATACCTTGGCCCCTTATCATTTTAAGTGCAATCTTGAAATTAAATTATAAAATCATTCAACTACAATATTAACTGAACCCTTTTATTAGGTAGTTAGGGTTTGATTTGGAATGGCATAATATATATAGTTGTGTGAATTTGAATTTTGAAAATGAATGAACTTGATAACGGTATATCTTTATTGGATAATACGGCTAGATTTGTGTAGTTATTAGATAATTTTTATTTGTTTAACATAAGCTATTCCATTGGGGCGTAAAGGGTGTAATCTTTGGTGTTTATTGGCAACAATGTTTTTATTTTATTCTTCTAGTAGTGTTGTTAGTGTTCTCCTCCTTGCAATCCTTTATGCACACTACAAAGCTCTCAGTTCTAGTTTCATGAAAGCCCAAATAATTGCCCTCTGTCTCAACAGCATCCCACACATCCTCCTTGGTAAACTCATCAACTTGTTCAATATTCTCTAAACTCTTAGAGATATGAAACCCATGGAGCTTGTACTTATGACCTAAAATATCATAAATCTTCTTAGTTTTAGGCCTTTCCAACATAGTATTGTTCCACTCCATGGCACCAAATATCTGTTCAAAATGTTTTTCCTCAAAAAAATCAAAACACACAACTCCTAGTCCCTACAAACCAACCTACCTAGATGGTTAGATCAGGCCAATGTAAGTTCTCTAACACTCCTAGATGCTCAAAACTACATGTTATGGTCTATTTTCAATGTTTTCAATATTGTTTACAATTATTTTCTTTAAAATTGCAAGGACACAACAACTAATCACTCTAAATCAGCTTACCCAGATGATCAAATTAATTAAATCCTAATTCTTCAACCCACCCAAATGCCTAAAATTGTCAAACCTCAAAACTTTTTTAACCAATCTCAATGCATTCAATCATTGATCAGAATTTAAGATCTCTAGCTAAATTAGCCCCAGTTTTATGATTTCGCTTAGCATCAAGAGCTAGTTTGTTTTATTTGTGGTGATTCCGATTAAATAGACATTCATCACCTTTTTTTTTGGATCATGAATTCATTTGAATCTGATTGTTCCATCACCATGGATTATGCACTACTTTTCACTGTTAAATCTCATCTTATATTTTACATGATCAGTCCGATGATAGAATTAAACTTGACTTCCCACATGGAGACATGTATTCCTATTGCTACAGTATCATGATGCTTTTCTTTTATATAATAGCCAAAGCATTTAGATATCATATGATTATGCATGGATTCGATGTTGGGTTATGTTATTTTTGTTTTATCTTTACATATTGTTATTTTTTTAATGTAATGGTGATAATAAGGTGGGGATCAACGTTCATGAACTTTTAAGTATAGTGACAGTAGAGATCTATGTATATTTCTATGAATGGATATTGGATCTTTTTATTTCAAACTCTTATGCTTATGGATTAGGAGACCTTTTATATTGATTATCTCTTATACATACCTAGGCACCTTATCTTTTTAAATGTAATCTTGAAATTAAATTATAAAATCATTCAACTACAATATTAAATGAACCATTTTATTAAGTAGTTAGGGTTTGAATTGGAATGGCATAATATAATAGTTGTGCGAAGTTGAATTTTGTAAATGAACGAACTTGATATTGGTATATATTTATTGGATAATATGGCTAGATTTGTACATTTATTAGATAATTTTTATGTATAAAAGATGTAATCTTTAGTATTTATTGGCAACAATGTTTTTGATTTCACATAATTCAATTGACATTTTCAAGACAAAACAGTTTAGCAAGGTCTCTTTACAATGTTTAAATTATTAAAACAAGTTTATATTATAAAATTTCAAGCAAATTAAAAACAAAAAATAATTCTCAATAAAACAAGAATTAATCGCTACACAATCCTTATTTAGTTTTAAAGACTAACAAAAACACATATTTAAATAATAACTTATTTTTTCACTTCAAAAGCTTCTAAATCTATAACTTTGAAGTAAAAAATGCTCTAAAAAGATATATCCAAAATAAAACTTGTTCTTTATTGGTTTTCACGTCTAATTTTGAAACTCATTTGTTTTTTGTTTATGAAATCTTCAAACACTTAGACAAACCTTTTTTTTCCAATTCTTTTCAAATGAGTACATTTAAAAAATTTACTCTATTTTAGTTTCAAAGCTTTCAAATATATATTTGCAATACAAAGATGGAATTTCTAACAATATCTGTCATTAAAAAAAATTTCTTGAAAATATAATATTTGATAAAGCTTGTAATTTGGCTTTTAAAAAAATTAGAAAATTTAAATATTTATACATTTCAAATCAAGATAGTTAAAGATATTTTAGATGGATGATAGAAATATTAGAAATTGAATTGATTCTAAATTTATGAAAAAATAAAAGAATAAATTTGTATCATACAATTCAAAACTATATATATTTTTTGAAATGTATTAAAATTATTAGTATGACATGGCCAAGGCAATTGAATGTAAAGTAATTGTGAATATTGAATGTGAAGTAATTGTGAATATTGAATGGAGGTGTTTCAAGATGTATATTTTTTAGGAATTATTTTTTGAGAAAAAAATTATTAAATTTTAGATTTATAGATAAATTATTTTTTGAAAAATAATTTAAAATATATATATATATATATATATATATATATATATATATATATATATATAATTTTTAATATAAATTTACAATTAAATAATTTTAAAAATATTTTATTTCTTAAAAAATATTATTACAAATTAAATGGAAAAAGTCATTTGTAGCATGTCACTACATTTTTTTGAAATAAAAGATATATCTAAATTTTTCCAAACTATAATCAAACCAAAAAAAATCCATATGTTATACTTTAAGCTGAAAAATATTTATATTTAATTAATTGAAAATATTTATATATGATTAAAAAAATATTTTAACCAATAAAAAATCATAAATAAAATTTTATAAAAAACAGCATAAATGTTTATGTTTCCAAATTTTATATAAAACATAGCAAATTACAGTTCCAATAACCTTAATAGATACACGAGGAATGAAAAAATATATAGCTTTAGAGAACGTATAATAACATAAACCTTATTAAAGTAACTAAATATATTATTTAAAATTACAATATATAATAATAAATTATATAAATTTATTTAATTATAATTATATTAATAAGTGTAATTTAATTGTTTTATAACAATATCAATTTAAAATTTAAAATTAATTTGAAATAATCTTTTCTTTTAATTTTGAAAAGTTTATCGAAAATTTTTAATAGGTTTCATAGCAATTATTTCAACTTACTAAATGAACAAATAAAATATACAAAGTTTCGCAAAAGGTAAAATGTAACTTAACGCCTAGGATGTACCTCAGGTGTGTTTTAAAGGTTTCCACACCATTTGTTTTAATTTAAATATTAATCAATAAATTTATAACACTAAGATAAGGGATATAGTTTAAAAAAAAAATAATAATGATTTTTTTTTAATAAATTAAATAAATTAACAATTTTATCAAAAAAATTTAAAAAAAAAAAAAAAAAAAAAAAAATTCAATCAAATATAATGAAATATGATATTGAAAAATATTTAAATTATACATGGAATTTTAGGTTAGATGATGGTTGTTGTATAAGTGGGAGTGTCATGCTCCCACTCAAGATCAAACCATTTCTAGTGTGCAAGGCTTCTATCTTGATTCTTTAGAATTAGATGGAAGATGTGTGGCTTATTATAAAAATAGGATATTTATGTATTTCATAAAATCAAATTTATTCAGGTGAATATTACAATAAAAAATGATGTAAAAATATAATTATCAATTTAGATAGAATAGTGAAAATGATTATCAATTGAGATAAAATACCTGAAAATTTATAAATTTCAAGGCACTTTTATTGTGTGAGAAGCAAAAAAGTAATATAACTATTAATAATAATAAAAAAAAAAGAACAAAAATTTAAGAAAGAAAAAGTAATATAATCATTAGTTATTTGTAAGAGTTGTTTGATCACTAGGAGAGTGCTATTTATATATTATAGTCATAACTAGCTCTCTCTCTCTTCCCCACAATTGGTTGAGGAGGTGGATTTCACTGTCTCCACATGATAAGTCTATTATTGGTCCTTCTTGATGGGGGTGACCAGTTGGCCCTGACCCTTCAGAGATTATGGTATAGTCCCTTAATCGGTCAGACAATATTATTTTTTGGCTCCTCTAGACCCCATGGATGATTGGGTATTACTAAATCCTTCCTCAATAAAGCTTTCTTCTTGCAATGTTTTCCCACCTAAAAATGATCCTCAAACTCCTCATTTTAGTATGATAGTGTGTACTTGGTTTCTTATATGTGCATGTTTTAATTATTATGGTGTTATCAAGTGGGTTGTAGTCCAACAGTGAATATGATGGTGTAAAAAGTGCTACTTAACCATCCACCAAAATACAAATCCCAAGAAATACAAAAACAAAATGAAAAGATACAAAATATCAATTAAAAAAAATTATTATATTATTATTCAACTACCATAAATTAACCGACATTAAAACTTCATCATGTATATTTTATTATCAAATTTTGAACCAATATTTCTCTCTAACAAAAAAAATTCTAACCATATATACCAAATGACCTCACTATATAACCTGTGAATTATTATTTCATTAATAATAGTCTCATTGAACCGTTTCCATATTAAAATATAACCGTTAGTCCAAAACAAAATAAAAATATACCCGGAAGGGAGAAAGCAAAAAGCCAAAAATGAAAGTTGAGGAGGAGCGGATAAAATGAGATTGCCTCATATTCTTCTCACATAGCCAAAATTCTTTTCTGTATGTCAGTGAATTATTGATCCAGTGCAGAAACTTACCAATAAAATTCAAAGCATTTGTCGAGGTTTGGTCAGATATTTACAGGGTATTTTGGTCCTGATTAACTTGCAGTGTCAAAATTCAGAGCATTTATTGTACTTGTATCTACAGCCGTGTATGATGTATGGGGGCGAACAACTGTTAATTTCAGAGATGTGTGTATTTTCTATTCGGGCTTTTGGTCATTCAGAGATGTGTGTATTTTAGCTTGGAGGTAAGCTACTTATGGAATCACTACGCCTATATAGACATCTACCTAAAGGGTTTTAAAATCATTTGATGCATCATCCAAAAATTGAATTTCCATTATGAATTTTTACATGTATACAATGTTAATTTATTAACTCTCAACTAAATTTTTTGTTGTTGTTTAATTGTATTGATTTGGTCAAAAAAATTAGGGAGAGATTTTAAATTATTTCAATCTTGTTCCAATTTTCTTTTTAACAGTTTAGAACATTTTGAAGACAATTTCTAGTTCAAATTTTAAAACATATCTGATAAATAATCAATATATCTATTGTATTAAAAAACATTAGATAAAGCCTAGAGTTTTTATTCAAAGATACTATCCTTAGTAATCCTCTTCCTTGTTTCAACAACTAGTCACTTTCTTCATTAGATAGGTTTTTGCATGCTACACCCTTAGACTAATTTATGGCTATCATAACATTTAATCAAGTCATATGATCATATATTTAGATTCATATTGATTGCAAAATTGACATATGGTGTTTCCATATCATAGTTAGGGTATATATAGGAGGTAGTGGTTTGTATTTTATTATCATATTGTAAAGTCTATCTTATTTTAAGATTGTTGAGGTTTTACCCTCAAAGTGGATCATCATTTATTTCATATATTATTTTCTATATTATTCACATTATGATCTATTATTGTGATTCTACTTTATTGTTGAAGTAAATTCATTAAAAGTAATATTATAGCTTTGGTGTGGGTAAAAGTGTGGGTGAATCCCTATTTTAGAGAATCAAATATATCTTCCAACCCATTTATGAATTTTATAAAATTTTATTATTGAATATGGAAACTCATTCAAAGATGGCATAGCAAAGAAATAAGGGGTCAATGATTAGTTTTTAACAAATATTGTAATCTTAGTATTTTTCATAAATTCACTCTAAAGGTCATTATTTTAATTTTTTTAATAATTTAATTACATTTTCAAAAATATCACAAAAATATGGCAGGGGTTTGTTATTTAAATTTTTGGATTTAAGGCCAACCTAAACTAGAAACTATTTTTTTAAAGTTTGGTCAAAGGAGAAAATCAAAATCTACTGTCAAGTCTCAACTTAATATGGCCAAAAACTAGATGATGGGGAAAAAATTGATTTAAAACAAGTAAAACTCTTTAAAAAGTGGATATAGAGTCAAATTTTAGATCAAGTGCGATTTTAAATATGAATCCTTCTTTATTATATGAGAAAGTAAATGATTTAGACAATAGTATGTGAAAAATAGAGTCATAATTAGAGAATATCTACAAGGAAATAAAATAAGATCTAGAGAATATGTGAAATGGAATCAAAGGAGATGTGAATAATATGTTAAGTGAAATGAAAATAAAATTGGCCTCTATTGATAATTCTATCAAATTTTTTTTAGTTTTAAAGCTAACTAAAGGTGGATCTAATAGATGACCTAGTCTTGTTCAAAATACTATGCAACCTCATTTCGTGGATAGCACTAACACAGGCTTCAAATTAAAGATGGACACATGTAAGTTCAATGGGGAGGGTCTACTCAATTGGATTAACCAAATGATTTTTATTTACTAATAATATACATCATATTCCATGCGAGTATAAGATTACCATGTCATCGTTATATTTAGAAATTGAAAAATTCATTTGGTATCAATGGCTATGTGCTCAAAACAAGTATAAGGTTCTTAGTGTCACATGGTTAGTTTTTACATGGGAGTTACACTTGCACTATAGTATTAGTGTGACAAAGAATTAGTTTTACCAATTGGAAAAGTTATGGGATATGATAATTGCATTGGGAATCCAGTGGCTCATGAGGCACGATCAAGATGAAATTTTATAAATTGTTCATGCATTTTCATCTAGAATGTAAAATTTTTGAGTTGAGAGGGGTGTGCATAAAGTCACCGCAGATGGTAAGCTATCATAAAATGAAAAATACTCACATAAATTTATAAATGGGGCTTACAACAAAGTTTTTTTTAATGGAATAAAGATAGTCACATATGCAACACCACCAAATTTAAGGAAAGGGTGGAAAAGTGTTTAATATTTTTAAAAGATATGTTAATAGAGAGACCACCTAAAAGAGAAACTTCTTCTAAGAAGTCTCCATTTAGGTATTTCTATGATTACTGGTCACCATCTAACACATATTCCTTGAAGGTAGAAGCACAAATTCCAGAAATAAAGGTGTACGCTCAATAGGAGCTACCTCATTCAAAAAAAAAATGCACACAGTAGTTGATTTTATCTATTTTAGTGAAAATATTCCCATCGAAATAGAGTTAAAACAAATTATTGAAAAAGGAATGATCATTTTGGACCTATGAGATATTTTCCTGAATAGATTCAAAATGATGCATATGAATTCAATCACTAAGTCTCTTATCAAGTGGATGAACCTATTGATAGAGGATATGATATGGAAGGATTAATAATTAATATTTAAGCATCCAATTATTATAAATGTTAAGAAATATACTTGTTTGGAGGGAAACATGCTATGCTCATAGGTTATACAGTGTATAATTATATGTGTCTAATTTTTGGGAAAAAAAACCTTTAATTAAGTCAAATGATCATATTTTTAATTTAATATAACTGTTAGGGTCAGCCTGTATGTCTATTAAAGAGGAAACATTTAATAATTCATTATGATATTGTGATTTATATTCTTATTTAAAAGTTATGGTGGTTTCCCCCTCAAAATGACTTATAATTTATTTAATATATTCTACTATATTTCAATCATATAATAACATATTTCTATGATTCTAATCTATTTATAAAGTAAACTCATTCCACTGTAGATGATGGGCATCCACTATTTAACCAAATGTGTGAAAAAGATTATTTTTCACACACTTTGTAGGTATACTTCAAAGGAAATTATTTCCAAGATATTGGTTTCAAAGAAAATTCAAATAGTTGTTTATAAAGATCTAGAATCCCCAAATCCTAAGCAATACCCCTTAATGCCCATGCATTTTATGGGCACTTGGAGAGTTTGATTTTGTGTGACCATTTTGTGTTGTGAACATGGCAGGCTAGGATATTAATGTTACCTTGTTATGTTGTGGCATGACCATGACCTTTGTCTTCATTTAAAACTTGTTTACTATATTGTGTCATACAATTACCTATTATGTTGATACAATGTTTAGGGTATGAAATAACCTATGCCATGAGGATTGAAAACTTGATATATCACTTTATTTGCGATCCCCTAATAAGCCTCAACTATTGAAATAGAATTATTATAATATTTACCATGAAAGACTTAAGATAGTTTGTAAATTTATGAAATAGTTTATGGATTCACATTAAAAAAATTAATTGCACATTTCTATGTCACTATCTACAAATAAAGCCACCAATGATATGGTTTTTAAAAAGTTTCTTTCCCTTTAAGTGAAATTATGGTTCTAAAAGTGGCATATTAGAGTGATTTTGGAGGTAATCATTTGATTTCACTCATAAAAATGATAAACTAATATAGTGATACTTTATATAAAGGTATACTTTGAAATTAACACCCAAAAAGTCAAGATTCAAGTGTTGATCCTAGGCGCATGAGGAGGCCTAGTGGAAAGCCTAATTAAACAAATTTAATGGGTGTTATGTGTTGAAATGATTTATTAATTATAATATTTTAGACATGCATAGTACAAATGATAAAGTAAAGTATAAAAGAAATTTAGCAATCTATGTAGAATTGTAATAGCAAAGTTGTGTTATGCTAAGTTTTCTACAATATCTAACAGACGAGATATGTGGTGTCTACATACTCCCTAACTTCATTATTATATTTTTAATCTATCTAAAAATAATATAAGTGTAAATTGATGTACATGAGCAAGATGAAGTGTTGGTTGAACCATTATAAATGTTGGTAACAACTAGTTCATAAACAATAATTGTGGTGACATTATCAATGCCCATTATTGATAAAGTATGAGCTATAGTATTGATAGTGTAGGTTTTATATGGTAATGTTAGAGAATATTCATATATTATGTTTGGCATGTGGGTGTTAAACTTGATTTTGATTATAATGATTTTGGCATAGATCTAGATGAACAACACCCAAGAATTGTAGTATGGTTTTTAATGACCTAGATCCTCCTATATTATTTGTCCCTCCTTTAAGAGAAATGGGGCCCATTGTATATAGTTGTGGTAAAATACATGGAAATAATTTTTCAATCTCAACTTCATTAAACCATTTTCCCTAGGAAGTCTCTTGACATTCTTTAGCAATTTATAAGAGAGGGATCTCTTGTTGGTATCCCTACTTGACCTTGAGGTCAATTACTTCATCCAATTATGTTGGGGAATTGTATTCTAGATTGATATATGTTTTATAAATATTATCTATTATGTATAAAATATTCAATATAGGTGGAAATCAATAGTGAAAGTGTTATGTATTGAATATTATATAAAAACTAAGATTATAAGGAAGATTAAGCTCAAAATAATTCTCTCCTACTTACTTAAGGATAGTGTATGTCCTATACAAAAGTATATGAAATTTTTTAATAAATTCTTATCAGTATTTATTTTTATAGGTGTATCCTTATTAATCACCAACTTGAAAGGCATGTAGTGTTTGATTTTTATGATGGTGTTGTTTATACTTAGCTTTAGCCTTTTATAGAATGGTCTACACTTATACTAAATGTGTTGAATTTTTCAATGAATTTTAAAAAAAATCAACTTCCATTTGGCCTAAAGGATTTTTTTGTTGAAGGTGGAATTTAAAAAGCTACATCAATCGGTACTTGAGGTTAGAAACCCAAAAAAACTTGAAAATTGTGGCATGTGATAGAGTTATGAAAAGATATATTGTAGCTATTATGAATGAAAGGTATGATTTCAGCCCAAGTGCATGTATTATTTAAATTATAAACTCTAAGAAGATGAAATATTCATGTTTACCACTTTCATATATTTATTTATCTGTAGATGAAATGAAGTAGACTTGTTCAAATTCATGTCTAGGGTATACCAAGATGATTGATAAAAATTACTCAAAAATGTTGTCTCTATGAAAAAAAGATAATTTATGGGACTCCAAAGTGGATCCAGACATGTTAGAAGTATAATTGAATTGTTTCTATATTTGAGATTACTTTCTTAAAAAGTATTGTAATTTCCATCTTCGAGAATCTATCAAACAATACATAATTTTTTTACCATGTTGCATAATAGGGTAGTTTGACAGGATGTCTTTGGAAATATATTCCCATGGTATAATTGGAAATGACAAAGGTGTGTAATAAATTTTTTTTTGTTAAATAGTTTGGGAATTGTACATGTGGTATAGGACTTTATGTATTTTTCAACATCTGTCTTGAGGTGTGGCCAAAAGAAGAACTTCAATAACACTAAAAGATTATTTTTATCTCTAAAGTCTCCTAAAATTTTGATGAAATTAGTCTCCCATATTAGTTTATGTCTCTCTACCTCATGGAAAAAACAAAAATGCCTAAGGTAAAATAGGAGTCAATTTTTAAAGTAGAAATATAGCGCTGAATTATTATAAATAAAATTATTATAGATATCTAAAAAATCCATCTTATATTGATAAAATTATGACCATATGTAGATTTCATGTCTAGATGAATTAAGTATATAAAGGATAACTTAAATTGATGGACAACTAAGAACATATGAAACTAGATTGGAACTTCCCTTCTTATGTTTGATGCTCAAATGGAACTAGTGAGGATAAAAAGATAATTGATTATGTTGCTCTTGCTTTAAGTTTTTTTTATTTGAAATTAATTGAATTGGATTGTGATATTTGTGGATCATAATCTTATTTCCAAAGATATAATTCTTCTAATATCTACACACGTGTATAATAGCATAAATATCATGATTATATGTTGGGTAGTTTCTTACTAGTGCAATGAAATCTTCACTATGGTAAGAAACTGGACTACCATGTTGAGTGAGGACTTATCCAAGTGCATATTCTGATGCATCAATCTCAATATCAATTTTTTATTAATACTATGGAAATACAAGTACTACTATAGAATAAACTTTATATTTTAGTTCCTTATGTGATTTATATTTTGTGACATTCTAGATTAAAGTTACTATAATGCCACCTTTGGTAACTAGGTTAAATGTTCAAGTCACATTAAAAAAAACCAAGTATAAATCTCTTGTAGAAATTTTCTAATCACAAGAAGTTGTGGAGCTATATAAGATTGTTTGGTTATGGTCATTCTTGGATGATTTGAATCTTGCTTGTGTCCAATTACACTCCTTGTGCATCTATTATTTATCCTAGATACTATATATCCTATATGAAAAATGATATTTTTCCCATGTTTTCATCTAATTATGTTTATGAAAAGTGTCAAACACTTACTTTGTATGGTGTAAATGTTCATCCTATATTTTCCCCCAAAAATAGTATTTCTTCAAGATAAAAAATAAATAATGATGTAAAAGAATCTAGGGCATACACAAAATATTACATCACTAAAATCAGGAAATAAATATGATTTTGTTTACAATAAAAATTCCTTGGGATAAATAAAAAGATCACAAAATTTTAGAGTTCACTTTGTTCCCTTTGATATCTTAGTCAGGTCAAATTTTCATTTACAACATTAAGTTGTAATGTCACAGTGATCATATTTAAATATATTTGGGTTCATACCTTTCGCGATGGTCATAGTCTCTATGTTCAACCACCACCCCATACACATAAATATATGTACTTCCTTGACCATGTATATTCTTAAGTCCTTAGTTATATTGGCAGCCACACTCTAAAGAATTTCATTGCAACTAAATTTTATAGTTCCACAACATATTGATCAAACCCAATGAGTTATACATTAATTTATAAAGTTTAACTAGCATGTCGCAAGCTAACATAGTTCACAGGGACCAAGATTAATTAAGTGAGTCTAGGAACCTAGGACTATGAAAATTATGACATTCATAAGGAGTCATTACACATAAAGCAACCACATTACATGTATTAATTGGAATTAGTTTGAGCTACAGGTCCATAGACATAAAGAGAGGCCACAATGAAAAGGGATGGATGTGTGAGGGATAAAGAAATGGATTTTTTAAATCCAAAAATCCATGGAGACCTTTAAGATCATGGGGAAGGTTTTGGATCATGTTATTCATATATCTTAGAATCATGCCACATGGAATGATCACATGAAACCTATGATCATTGTTACATGAAACCTATGATCATTGGTAATAGTTTGAATGAAAAAACAATATTTAACCTTATGAAACTCTAATAAACACATATTTAAATCAAATTCTATTATAAAAATCATATATCTGAAATAAAACCTACTTGTTCGTCAAGTTTTCACATGTCTAATTTTGAGAAAATAAACTCGTGTATTTTGTTTACAAAATATTCAAACACTTAAAATGACACAAATTTTTTTCAAATTCTTTCTGAATGAATACATTTAAACAAAAATATAATCTATTTTAGTTTCAAAACATTCAAAATACATATTTACAGTAAAAAGATTAAATCTTTAACAATATTTGTCCATAAAATATTCTTCCTGAAAAATAATATTTGATAAAGCTTGTAATGCATCCTAAATAGAATTATGAAAATTTAAATATTCACATACTAAAAATCAAGCTAGTTAAGATATTTTAGATGGATGGTAGAAATACTAGAAATTGGATTGATACCAGATTTATAAAACTAAAAAAGTAAAAGAATGTATTTGTATTGTATATCTCAAAACCATATAGATTTTTTAGGTATCTTAAAATTACTAACATGACTTGGCCAAGGCTATTGATTAAAAAAAAGTGAAAGTATTGAATGTAGGCACACCAAGAAGGGTATTTCATAGGGGTTACTTTTTAAGGGGAAAAACTTAAATTTTAGATTTGTCGATGACTAAATTTTTGAAAAAGAATTTACCACTTTTTTATAAAAATTATCTATACTATAGTTAAATTTGTTAAAATATACATGTCTTATTAATAAATTATATATTTTTCCTGAGAATTTATGTACCATACATAGATTTTCATAGTTTTCAATATAAAAATATTTGTCTACAATTAGACAACTATAAAAACATATCATTTCTTAGAAAAAACTCTTTAGAAACTACGTGGAAGAAGTTATTTATGGCATGCCACTATTTTTTTTGAAATAAAAAATATATCTAAATTTTTAAAAACTATAATAAAACCAAAACATATCATGTGCTTCACTTTGATTACCCTATTTAAATATATTCCTTTTTTAATAATTAAAAAAATCTTATATGACTAGAAAAATATTACGGTGGATAAAAAAATATAAATACAAATTTATAAAAATAGAATAAACCTTTTACATTTCTAAAGTATATGTAAAACATAGCAAATTATAGCTTTCTCATTCGAATTTCACTATCAAAGTAGAAAGAACAAAAATTAAGGGCCATATCCTTGCATTCGGTAAGAAAATAAATGTTCCAATAACCTTAATAGATACATGAGAAATGGAAGAATATATAGAACTAGAGAACATGGAATAACACTAGCAGTTTCCCTAAGTGAGCAATGAATGCTAAAAAGAATCACAAAAATTATCATGGGCATGTAGCATGGTGTGGTTTGACATCACCCCTTCATGTGGTGTTTTGGCAACTAATGTCTAATCCATTAAATATGGGGGATATATGTAGATCTAAAATGATGTTGACTACACAAACCACCATATCTCCATTTTGTTGTTGCCACACCACAAACATATGTGAAGCTATGAGCAACACACCTATTGAGGGTTTACTCTCAATCCATATTGCAGACTAATTAGAAACTTGTCTCATAACACAAGGTTAAATTAAAAATATGCCCAATATAGATTCAATAGAATAAATGTTTTGAATGATATACCTTGAACAAATAAACTTTATCTTCTAGTAAACTATATATTTCCTCATTTTATTCATCCAGACACCCATTAAATTATGTCTTGTTAAATAAAATCTAGTGTTATTATTTTTTAGTGAGATGATTATGATAAACAACCTATCTTTAATAATTTTGGCACAACAAATCACCAAATCAAAAAATTCAAAATCTAATTACATGTAACTATCTATTCTTCTCATGGAAAATATATGGGAGAGTAAGATCTGATTGCCATAGTGATTGGAGAGAGCTTGTAGATGTTGGTGGTGATTCAAATCCTCATCTAACAAATTACACAAGATCATCTACACTTGTGGTCATCCTAAAAATTGTACCTTTCTTATTTTCACCAAATAAAGATAAAGAGAGTCATGAAACCCTACCAAAATCAAATTGAATTTTATGATGCCTTCATACACCCATGACAATAGAAAACAATAAATCAAAGATGTGAGCACCTTGATTTGATATAACTAGCATTCCAATTTATAATGTATTATCCACACATAAAAAAATTATCATGTGTATTCAATCCATTAATTGGATGTGGAGTCCTGTCACAATCAAATCAATATTCATGACATCTGTTTCCAACCTTAACAATAGAAATTGGCTAATCAAATATGCTCCAACTTTACAAGCATTGTATCCCATTGTAATATGTGTAAGTCATGTAAATCTGATAACTAGCCTAAATACACATATGGTGTATGATATGGGCTCTATGGTGTTTGATATCTCATGAAATACAGTGTCATTGTACCTCACCATCACCACATATCTCACCTTCAAATGTTTGACTACTAACATGTTTTGTATTGCCTACTCAACCTCTCCACACAATGCATTTCCATGCTACATGAAGGAACACAATATCATTCTATACTATCACTTGCACAAGAAATATATGAATATTGATGACCACCAAGTTTCACTCTTATGCATTATAGAATCGTGCTTTACTAAAACAAAAAATTACATCTTAAATGATATATATTACATTATCACTATAATATATTATAAATGTATAATAGTATAGTATAATATTATTATATTTGTTATTATTTAATATAGTTATCCTAAATAAAAAATTATAAGAGATATAACATAACAAGAAACCAAGTCAATAATACAAAAATGATCTAGTGGTATTGTAATTCAATTATAAAACAACTTGCATTTTCAATTCAATTTAAAATTTGCACGTTCTTTATCATCTTGTCATTTATTCCATGCTTTGATGATGTCCTTATTTAACCTTCAATACATGGTTGGTTAAATAAATGGTTGCATACTCACTATGTATACATGTACATCACTTTCCCCCTAATTTTTCCAACAAAATAACGTAATTTATTCACCTCTCACCCTTGTCCTATGCATCTTCCAAGTGTCTAAATATGTGATGGGATGTTGAGAGGATGAAGAACAAAAATACAAATAAGAAATACTTTTAAGTGAGTTAAGTGATGATGGTGAGGGGTAATGGTAGGGTATTTCAAGTGAAATGATACCCTATATGGCCCATATTGTAGACTAGACTTAGATTAAATGTAGCAAATCAATTGACATGACTCACACCCATTGAAAAGGGGTTTGCAGGTTGTAAGGTGGTAGCATCTTTGACTAGATATTTTCTATTATCATGGGTGCAATGTAGATGCCATGATAATTAATTTTATTATAAAAAGGCTTCACATCCAATGTGTGGATCAAATCATAAATGTGATATCAATAATATATACAATTGTAAATATAATACATTGTGATTATACATTTATTTATACACTATATTTTTAGCTACAAATAGTATTGTAATATATATGATTAAATTTTATAAATTTATATATTATGTATAAATAAATTATATATAATATATTGTTATATTAATATCAAAATAATATAATAATATTATATATAAAAAAATTATTTTTAATATTTAATATAGTATTATATGAAAACAAGTAAACCAAAATATTAGAGTGGTTGAGCCACTGTTTAGCCACCTCCACCTATTTTCATCAATCACCACTCTCCCCTCCATAACCACCTATTGCTCCACATAGCCTCCCCTCCACCCTTCTCCATTTCCACCAACAATTTCCATGTTGTTTCCATCTCCCTTCCTTGGCCACTCCTCCATGCCCACCAATAGCTATGCTCTTCCACATCACCATTATGTTCCCCTTCTGCATCTACAACCACCCCTAATCCCTTCATTACCACCCTACCTTCACCAATTTTTCCACCACCTCCCCAAATCCCTTCCCCATCCCTTCCTCCCTACATTCCCCATATCTTCACCTCTTGTCCTTACTTCTCCCCACTCCTCCAATCCACCACACAGCTTTCACCCCCACCATACTCCCTTCTGCAAATCAGATTCAACAATTTGTAGTCATCCAATGACACTATAGTAGTATTTTTCACTTCCATAAACTATTTTTGTATATTATTACATTATTTCACTTCCATAGCTACTTGAATCTATCTTATTGGATCCCTCCAATCCTTCCATGACTAGCTATCTCTCCTTACCTCTTCTATGACTGGCTATGTAAATTTGGGTATCTGGTATCTTTATCCCACATGCATTCATAATTTAAACACATAAAATGTTAAATTGAATGGTCCATGTTATTTTTTTTGGTTATAAGGTTACACTTAATTTGACCTTAGTCTTGTCTAGGTGCTTGGAATACTGGCCCATTATAATTTCTAGTCATTAGAAACTATATTAAATTACCTGCTTTGGAAACTGTGAGATAGATAACACATCCCTGCATCCCCATGCATGGTGTTCCATGACAGGTATAAAAAAAATAGATTTTATAGCCATAACCAAGGAATATACCCTAGTGCAAGACAAATCTATGCATACTTATTCAAATATAACACTTTTGGTGTAATAATTTAACATCATATTTTAATGAACATTTAAATATATTAAGTAATAATAAATCATATGAATTTATTTAGAGTTATAATTACATTCATAAACATAACATACTATAGTAATTAGGAGTGGTGGTTTGTAATATTTGTTAGATGTTAATAATTATTGGTTAATGTTAAATTTAACATCTATTTAACTATTCTATGATAGTATCAATTTTAAATTTGCCATCAATTTAACTATCTTATCAAAGTCTTTTCTTCTAAATTTAAAAAATCAATCATAATTTTTTTAATCTTTTAAATGTATGATATATTTTGAAACATTTTTTTTGAAAACCAACATAATAATACAAGTATCGTTAAACTATCTATTAATAATCACATCAAATAATGTGTAAATGGTTTCTATCCCTTTTATAGCTTTAGTGTGCATAAGAGCCATTTCGCTTCCCTATCTACTAGTTGGAGTTAATGTGTATTTTGCATATTATAAATATCATTTTGAACTAATATAATCATTATGGTTGATTACCCTTTATGTGGTTATTCCTAAGCTGTAAGAACTTGTGGTTCACAACAATTATTTCAACTATTTAAAAGAATGAATAAAATATTTAAAGCTTTAAAAAAGGTAAAATGTCACTTAATGCCTAAGATGTACCTCAAGACATGTTTAAAGGTTTCCACACCATTTTATAATTTAAATATTAATTAATAAATTTATATCTATTGATTTATTTTATTCAAATGTTAATTAATGGGATTAAGTAAAGTATTACTCTTAATTGGGGTGTGTGGATAGAGGGGGTTGTTAAACATGTAAATTGGGGTTATATTGATTCTAGGTTATGTATCTCATGTTTTAAACTAATATAAGGGATCTAACAAAAATTGATTTAAAATAGTTTTTTAATGAACCAAATAAATTAACAATTTCAATGACAAATTAAATATAATAATAAAAAATATTCAAATAAATATAATGAAATATAATATTGAAAAATATTTAAATTATATATGGGATTTTAGGTTAGATGGTTGTTATTATGCAAGTGAGAGTGTCATGTTCCCACCCAAGATCAAACCATACCTGCTACGTAATGCCTCCATCCCAATTCGTTATAATTAGAAGGAACGTGTGAGTCCCATCATAGAAATATGATGTTTGTGTGTTTCATAAAACGAAATTCTTCCATGTTAATACAAACATAAAATTTGAGTAAGTAAGAAGGTAATTTTCCTTAAAAAATATTATTTTATTTTAAAATTCTATGTGAATAAAAAAATTACCATTAAAAGTGATATAAGAAAGCAATTATCAAGGATAGCGAAAATGTTTATCAATTGAGATAGAATACCAAAAGACACTTAAATTTCAAGGAAACTCTATTTTGTGAGGATAAAAAGGTAATATACCAGTTAATAAATAAGGAGAATTTAAAAAGCAATAATTTGAGGAAAAATTAATATAACCATTAGTCATTTGTAAGAGTTACTTAATCACTGAGGGAATTATCCTTATATAGTGTTTTGCATTCCTTTGAATCATCTTACCATAGAACTACAACCTCAAGTGCCTAGACACTGATGGAGTTGATCTTACAATCATTACGATCTCTCTCTTAATCAAATTTTTTTCGCAGGGTGGGTTCCATTGTCATCATGTGAGAAATCTATTGTTGGTTATTCTCAGTTGGCCCCAACCCTCTGGGTATTATGTTTCAGCCTACAGATGGGTGGGACATTATTGTTTTTTAGATCCTCTAGGCCCCACCAATGGTTGGGTAGTGATGGAGTGATGGATCCTCTCTCAATAGAGCCTTCTTCTTTCAGTTTTATGCAACCTAAGGATGACCCTCCACCAACTCCTTCTAGTGGGGTAGTGTGTGTTTAGTTTCATACATGTGCATATTTGAATTGTTGTGGTATTATTCAATTGCCATAAATTGACCGACATTGATACTTTATATTTTGTGTTTTGTTTTCATATTTTAAACTAGTATTTTCCTTCAACAAATAATCTTATCTATGTATAACAACCAACTACCTCATTATATAATTTTTTTTATGAATTATTATTTCATTAATAATAGTCTCATTAATGTTAAGAAACCATACACTCTACAATAACAGAAAAATAATAGAATGCAATAACATAGATAATCAAATAGATAAACTACTCAACATGCTTGAGACAAAACACATTATTTACATGGTAAAATATTAGCAAAGCTAAGGAAACATCCATGGTGGAAGATATCAAGCTTTATTAATTCTAAGATGAACAAATTCCATGTAAACTCATTATGTAGATTAAATGTGAACTCCACAAAGACAAATACACCTAATTGACAAAGCACCATTAGAATTCGTCCCCTTAAAAATGGAGTGGAAAAATTTAATTAGGAATTTCCTTCTAAAAATAAAATATGATGGAATTTGGATTCTTAGAAATAGGTTTTGACTCCTTGAATTTTTACTTCAGGGGCACTATCTTCAAACCACTACCAAATGGGGCTCCATTAAATTTCATCGCTCCCTTGAACCCCCTAGAAATAAGAGTGGATGGGTTTCCTCACCCCCCCACCCTGACACCCCTATTAAAGATTAGGTTATAAACTATGCCATAAAAATAACCAACATTTAAATTTGTTTTCACATATCTAACAATTTAAGATTTTCAATATTAAATATAACCATTGGTCTAAAATAAAATAAAAACATAATCAGTAGTATAAATGGAAAAAGCAAAAAGCCAAAAATGAAGATTGAGGAGGAGTGGATAAAAATGATATTAACTCATATTCTTCTTACATATCCATAATTATTTTTTGTATGTCAGTGAGACATTGATCAAGTACAAAAATTAACTCACCAATAAAATTCATAACATTTGTTGTATATGTGTTCAAATATTACTAGGTATTTTGGTATTGATTAACTTGTAGTGGAAACATTTAGAGCTTTTTTCTACTTGTATTTATAGTCATGTATCATGTATGGGTTGATCAATTGTTAATTTTATAGGTGCGTGTGTTAGGAAACCATACACTCTACAACAATGGAAAAATAATAGAATGTAATAATAAATATAATTAAACAAACAAAATACTCAACATGCATGAGACAAAACACAACATTTACGTGGTAAAACCTTAGAAAAGCTATGTAAAAATCCATGGTGTAAGATGTCAATCTTTATTAATTCCAATATAAGCAAATTACATTTGAACTTTTTATGTGTAGCTTGCATGAAAACTCCATAAAGATAAATAATAAATACTCCTAATTCGTAAATCACTATTAGGATTCTTCCTCCTAAAAATAGAGTGTAAAAATTCCATTAATACTTTCCTTCTGAAAATATAATATGGTGTAATTCATCTTCTTATAAACAGTGGTTTAACTCCTTGAATTTTTTCTTTGGGGGCCTTGGACCCCCTTTAACATCCCCTTGTCAAGTAGTGGGATATAAATTATACCAAAAATGGGTCCATAATCAAACTTTATTGTTGCATATCTAACAATATCCACCTTGATAGTAATTTATGCCTTATACCTTGCCAACCAACTCATCCCCTTTTAAGCAAGCCAAGATAAGATAAACACCATTTTAGCTTCTCTAATAAAACTAAATTTGTGAACATATCATCACTATTTTCATCTATGTGAACCTTTTAAAGTGCTTATTTTCCTTCATCAATCACTTATTTAACAAGATGTTACTTTACCATAATATGCTTTGTCCTACTATGATAAGCTAGTTTATTGGCCAAATAAATTATACTATAAATATCACATAATATCTTCATTTTTTATTTCTCTCTTATATACTCACCTAATAGACTCATTATCCCAATTGCCTCTTGACAAACATAATAGGTAGCCACATATTCTACCTTAGTTGTTAATGCAACAACATTCTTTTGAAGTATCGACATCCAACTAATAGGTTCACTTGTAAGTGTAAAAATATAACTAGATGTTGATCTTATATTTTATATATCTCTTATAAATCATAATCAACATATCCGCAAATAGAATCACCAGATATATTATAATTGATGTAACAGTCACTTGTGCCTCATAAGTAACAAAACACCCACTTTACTATTGCCCAATGTTCTTGACTTGGATTTTCCATATATCTACTAAGAACTTCAAATTCCTGTGAAATGTTTGGATTTGTATATACCATAGCATACATTAAACTTCCTATTACACTACCATATGGCACATGAGACATATATTGCTTTTCTTCATCACTACTAGGATATAAACTTGAAGAAAGGTTGAAATGCGAAGAAAAGGGATACCAACTAGTTTCCCATAATTCATACTAAATCTAGTTAGTATATTTTCCAAATACATTTGTCATGGTAACCAAATCTTACCATTTTTATTGTCTCTATGTATTTCCATGCCTAAGATTTATTTTGTTTCTTCTAGATCCCTCATATCAAATTTACTATATAGATGAGTCTTTAAACTATTTATTTTTGCCATAATTTTGCTTGCTACAAGCATGTCATCAGCATAAAATGTCAATATAATGAATAAGCCAATGTTTAAAAACTTAAAGTACACACAATGATTTTTTTGGGAATTTTCTATTTTAGAACCAAATGTCAAATTCAAATGAATTTCATCCCATAGGCTAATTTTAGTGTTTAGGTTATTTTGGAAAAAATTTAGAGTTGTGTGTGCTTGTATGTGAAACTTACTATAAATAGTGGTTGTTAAAAATAGACATTTTTTTTAGATTTTAGTTTTTTTCAAAAAAATTATGTGAACTCTATTTTTTAAGTTTAGGATTATTTAAGCATGGTTTAGGTTTGTAATTATTTCAAGTCATTCAATAAAAATCAATACAATTTTTTATTCAAAATATTGGTTTATTAATAATTTTATTTATATTGTTAGTTTTCAGTTTCATTATCTAGTATCAGAGCAAGTTTGAATCTTGGAAGAGTAAAGAATGGTGAGAGGATGAGGAGGTGTTGCACATATGAACTAGACTATACAAGATCTATAGAGACAAGTTTAAAAATTAATAGAGGTTATCACCAATCATCATAGAAGATAAGGTGGTGATGAGGAAGACACAAATCATGATGAAGAAATTCAACAAGAAGAAAAATAGCAAGAGCAGCCACCATCGATGGAAGAGAGGATGATTCAAGATTTATAAGGAATAAATAAAATAATAAAGGTTGATGTTTTAGATTATGGAGTTAGTTTAAAACATGAGGATTTGATAGATTGGATGAATATCATGGAGAATTTCTTTGAGTGGAAGACTATGAGAGAAGACAAGAAGGTAAAGATTGCATGCAAGAAATTGAAAGTTCATATAATGATTTAGTGGGATCACTTGAAAAAAGATAGATAAATAAAAGGTAAAGAGAAGATTAATTAGTAGAAAAGGATGGATAAGAAAATGAGGGATTATGCACAAACCTTATACAAAAGATTTCAAAATTTGAGGCAAAAAGATCACAATACACAAGAGTATATAGATGAATTTTATAAGCTTTCCATATGAGTGGAGCATGATAAAATAGAAGAGAATATGTGAAAAGTTATGTTTTAAGGTGCATGACATATTAATTTGCTAAAGGGAATGTACAAAAATGTTGGACTTTACATGCCATTACCAGTTCCAAGAGGACCATGCACAGATTTGAGCATGGACTTTGTGTTGAGATTGTCAAACACACAAAGAGGTAATGATTAAATTTTTTATTTTTGTAGAATTTTTTTCTAAAATGGTTTATTTCATTACATGTAAGAAAACCAATGATGCCACTATAGTTTTAGAATTATTTTTTATGGATATTGTGAGATTTCATGGTGTTCCAAACACTATTACTTCATATAGGGACATAAAATTTCTAAGTCATTTTTGGAGGACTTTGTGGAAGAATATGGGTACTAAGCTACAATTAGGTAGTGTATATCACCCACAAATATATGGACATATAGAAGTTGTGAATAGGAGCTTGAAAAATTTGTTGAGATGCATAGTGGGAGAGAAGCCCAAGCAATGAGACTTGGCTTTGCCACAAGCTGAGTTTGCATTTAATAGTTTGGTGAATAGATAAACAATAAATTCACATTTTAAAATTATTTATGGGAAAATTCCTATGGGTGTTTTATATTTTGTACAATTATCGATTACAAATTGAATTAGTGATGATGCATAAGCATTTGCAGAGCATATACATTAGTTGCAAGGAGTAAGAAAGAAGTTGTAGGAAAGTAATGAGAAATTTAAAGAAGCAACATATGTCAAAAGAAGATATAAGTTATTTGAATAAGGAGAGTTGGTAATGGTTTAATTTATAAAATAAATATTTCCAAAAGGCACATACAAGTTGAAGTATAATAAAATTGGACCATGTAAAATTGTGAAGTAAATCAATGACAATGCTTATGAGGTAAGTTTACCATAGAATTTTGATATATCTCCAGTATTTAATGTTTCATATTTATATGAATTCCATGGAGAATATTTTGAATATGATGAATATGAATAATTAAATTTGGAGTAACAAGTTCCAAAAAATAAAAAAGAAAAAATAGTGCAAGTCTTGGATATGAAGACAGTGAACTCAAAGCTAGGGAATTATAATAGGTATTTGATGCAGTGGGAAGGATTGCAGAAAGAAGACAACACTTGGATTACAAAATGAGAGTTGAATAATATTTATAAATACAAATGGTATAACTATAATCATGCCAACTCATAGGAGCTGAGTTTTTTTCAACCAGAGGAGAATGATGCAAAACAAATATGCCAACCTTCCGGAGGCCATAACTTTTGACTCGTAATTCTATTTGAGCTCTTCCACATGCCAAAACGGCCGTATAAAAAAAATTGATTCTTTACTAAGGTGATTTATCCCATTATATTTTATTTAAATATTTTTTTGAGGCCAAATGTGATCATATGAGGGTCTTAAATTAACGTTTAATGATTTTTTCAGGAATTTCCTATTTGTAGAAATTGTATATTTTTAGAACAGACATCAACTTCAATTGAATTTCATCCCATAGGATAATTTTAGTGTTTAGGTTATTTTATGAAATTTTTAGATCCACATGCACTTGCATGTGAAACTTACTATAAATAGTGGTTGTTAAAAATAGATATTTTTTTAGATTTTAGTTTTTTCTTCAAAATTTTCATGTAAACTCTAATTTTTGAGTTTAGGATTATTTAAGAATGGTTTGGGTTTGTAATTATTTAAATTCATTCAATATGAATAAATATAATTTATTTTTCATAATCTTGGCCTATTGGTAATTTTTTTGTCTTATTAGTTTTCAGTTTCATTAAGAAGTCTCTAGACTAGATTTTATCCTCATCTCCTCAACCAACAATGCTCCAAAAATATAATCATAGTCAAGATCATCAATAGTATTAAAGTTAATACAAGTAAGTATATGATCCAAATAATCTATTAGAGTACATAATAAGGTGATTTCCTTGTCTTCATCATCCAATTTCACACAAATACTAGTCAACAGGTATAATAGAGTATTGAAAATATTTAAATGATCAATAGTTATCATACCTTATTTCATTCACAATGTATACAATTTATTATTCAAGTAATTTTTATTTGTTACATATTTATTTAAGTATAGGCCTTCTAATATGATCCATAATCATATCGTATACTTTTTTATAGATATATTAAAAATAACCTTATTTGCTAAACATAATCATACTATTCTAAGAGATTGTGTATCCAACTCTTCCCAATCATCATAATCCATCATCATAGGTTTCTTTTCCATTTCATCCATGGATTTATGTAGTGACTGTTACACCAACACATCATGTGCTTTGAGTTTCCACAACTCAAAATTTTTATTTTTGTTAAACTTATCCACCTCAAACTTTGCATTATTAACTTTCACCATTTGATGCTATAGAAAAAAACACCAACTCCATAACACTGTTGCTAAAACATAATATTAAACTCACTCTAATACCACTTTTCAGGAAATCACACACTCTATATGAATGTAAAAATAACATAATGCAATAATAGAGATAATTAAAAAGAAAAAATACCCAACATACATGAGACAAAACATAATATTTACATGGTAAAACCTAAGAAAATCTAAGGAAACATCCATAGTGTAAGATATCAAGATTTATTAATTTAAAGATAAATAGATTACATGCAAA
>JARHVA010002920.1:690000-725000 GCA_037957365.1 Torreya grandis | reverse complement strand
AACATGCACAAAAAATAGATTATGAGAAGAAACGCTCCTCAATGACACCCATAAAAATATATCATGGTCATCCTTACCTAATGAGGCCAAATTGTCTTCATATAGGAAGGAAATTCTAGTAAACATCTTGGATCCAAGATGGTGTGTTGGTTTATTCACTGATATCCAAGACTATCCTATGAAAATGGAAAGTGGTTTTCATTGGTCTAATGAGTTTCTACAAATAATATAATATATGCATTGTAAATTAAATCCTCTATAGACCAAGGGGAAAATAATATTGAACCCTTACAACTCCATACTATAATTTAAAGAGAATGTTGGGATTTAAAGTCCTTGTGTCACAAGAATGATGAATAAGATGATGAAGGAAGCCATGGTAAATACTTATATAAAATAGGTGCATCCCTAATCCATATTATACCATTCTAAATGACTTCTAACTTCACCTTCTTCCTAGCTTCAACCATGTATATTATACTATCTTTTATATATTCATATTGAATTCATGTGATATCCTCATCCATGGAAATCTCCTATGAAAGGTTGGAACTAATTTTTATGAACTAAAGATATTGAAATCTAACTTAAAATATCATGAAGTATATGATAAGGTAATGATATTTATTGAACCAAATTATTTATGGCATGATGGCATTTTGTCCAAAACTATTGTAAATGATTTTTGTAGCTAACTCAATTAAATTATCTTTCTTTAATCCTTTAATTTTAATATTATGGGGTTTTTTCCCTTTATCTATATTCTTCAAAACTTTATTGTGTTACTACATATACCATAGCTAAGGGTTGGATTTACAACTACCCTTAATGTTTTTTTGCCCAATTTATATCCATATATTTTATTTTGGAGGCAAGATCCTTTTAGAATTACTAAGCGTATAGAGACATCTACCTAAACGGTTTCAAAATCATTTGATGCCTCATCCACACATTGGATTTATATTATAAAAAAATTATGTATAAAATGGTAATTTATTAACTCTCAACTAATTTTTTTGTTTTTTTTCAATTTTAATTATTTGGTCAAAAAAATTGGGAGAGGTTTGAAATTATTTTAATATTGCTCCATTATTTTTGAACAATTTAAAACATCGAGAAGATAATTTTGAGTTTGAATTTTGAAACATATCTGATAAATCATAAATATATTTATTATATTAAAAAAACTTTAGATAAATGCTAGATTTTTTATTCAAATATATTATATCCTTAGTAATCATCTTCCATATTTCAACAACTAGTCACTTTCTTCATCAAATAGGTTTCTGCATGTTGCACCCTTAGCTTATTGTGTGTATGGAGATATGTGTGCCTAATTTATGGATAAAATAAACTTTAATCAAGTCATATGATCATATATTTATCTTAATATTGGTTTTAGTGTTGGCAATGGGTGTTTCCATACCATAGTTAGGGTATATATAGGAGGTAGTGGTTAGTATTTTATTATCATATTGTAATGTCTAATCTTATTATAATATTGTGGAGGTTTCCCCATTAAATTAGATAATAATTTATTTCATATATTCTTCTCTATTATAGTCCCATTATGATCTATTATTGTGATTCTACTTTGTTGGTGAATTAAATTCATTAAAGCAGTATTAGAGCTTTAGTTTGAGCAAAAGTGTGGGCGAAACCCTATTTTTGAGAATCAAAATGGATAGTGGTAGTTTGTTGGGGTTTACAAATGTTATGAAAATTAGGATGGGAGTAAAATGTGGGGAGATAAGAGATAATATAAAAGATTAAAAAAATGGTTAAAAAAAGGAGGCAAAAATGAGACATAAAGGCCCATGATATTTGACAAAATATGCCTACTAGAATTGATGTAATGCAAAATGGAAGAGCTACCAATAAAAAGGAAGCAATATAAACCACTAACATATGTAAGTTGGATGGTACCATTTATGATCATCAATCCATGTGAGTTATAAAAATTAATCAAGTGTTTCTAATATGAAGATATTTTTTTATCTGAAGAACTACATTGATAGCCTTCACCTTTTATGTCCATTGATTAAGTTATCATATGATATGGATAGATGTCATATCTAGTACACTACCTTCAATAATTAGAGAATTGAATTAACCAATAAAAATGATATCACCAAGGGAGGAAAATCTTGCCTATTTTGGCTATAGATTCAGAAATGGAGAGTTTCCAATATTTTTTATTTCATATGGTGAAGAGTGTTGAGTAAAGTAACACACATAAAATAATAGCTTTTGATAAAAAAATATCCTTAATGATACACATACGAATAGATCATAGACATCCTTACCTTCAAATTTAATGAATCAAGACAAATGTTATTCATATAGGCATGAAATTTTAGTATATCTCTTAGATCCAAGATGTTATATTGGCTTATACACTGATATCCAATAGTATCCTATAAAAATGGAAAGTGGTTTTTCATTTATCTTATTAGTTTCTATAAATAATATAATATATGTATTTTAATTTCAATCTTCTATATACCATGGGGTGATGAACATTAAACCTGTACAACTCTATACTACAATTGAAAGAGAATATTTGGGTCTAAATTCCTTCTATCATAATAAAGATGAATCAAATGATGAAGTAAGCCATGGTAAAAACCCATCTAAAAGTGGTGCATCCCTAATCCATGATCTAATTACTTCCCACTTCACCTTCTTCCTAGATTCAACTATCTATAGTCTGTTATCTTTTGAATATTCATATTGAATTCATGTGAGATCCTCATCCATGAAAATATTCTATGAAAGGTTGCAAACTAAAATTGAACTAAATATCTTAAAACCTAACTGAAGATCTCATCAAGTAGATGATAAGGGAATAGTCCTAATTGAGCTAAACATTTTATGGAATGATGGCATTTTTTCCCAAATTATTGGCAATAAATTTGTTAGCCTGCTCAATTAAATTTTTTAGCTTCTTTAATCCTTTAATTTTAATATTAAGGGGATTGCATTGCCTTTATCTCTACTCTTCAAATTTTTATTGTATTACTACATCTACCATATCTAAGGGTATGGAGTTTTAACAACCCTTAATGATTTTTTCCTAATTTATATCCATATATTTGAGTTTGGAGGAAAGATCCTATTTGAATCACTAGGCCTATAGAGATATTTTAGTGTAGTTCTTTTTCTCACTAGGTTTTTCCCACATGGTCGTATGGCCATTCTATGTTATTTAAGCTTCCTTAGGTTAGTTATAAAGGGTCCATAGGCTAATTATATTTGATTTTAATTATTTAATTAGAAAATTATGGGCTTCCTCATGTTTCCCTAATTTTCCCTATATGTACCCCATTTTTTTCCTTTTTAGAAGGTTAATGAAGAATCTCTCAATCAATCATCTCATTCACATTTTGCAATGACAGGGTAATGAATATTTTTCCTCTCTTGGAATTTTGGAGCTCTCGCACTAACTCATAGGATTTAACATTGATAATGTGAAATCTATTCAAAGATCTTGGCACACTCTTTCATGGTATCAGAGCCTTCATGACAACCTCATGCATTAGACTCCCTAGTAAGATCCTCCATGCATTCATCTTGTTGGTTTTTCTTCTAGCTTGGCCACTATTTTTGACCTTAGAGGCATTTTTTTAATCTACCTCAAAACTCGTGTCAAAAATCCTTTGATGAAAAATCCATTTTCATATTTTTTGGGGTTTTTTGAGGTTTAAAATGGGTTGTCTTTATATTTTTGATAAAATTCATAGATTTTCTTAAAAATCAATTTCTTTCATCTGGTCAGATGTCTATACAAATGAAGTAATCAAGCTTGAAAACCCTAGTTTAATATTTTTAGACCAATTTAGGTTCTCAAAAGGCAATTACTCGATTCCAGACCAAATTGGTTTTTTATAGTACGACAACTTACTTGCAGACAAAATCAAGTTTTCAGCATTACTTTACTTCCAATTCGTGAAGTTACATAAAGTAGTCCAAGAAACTCAAATTACATTGCTTGGAAGTAATTAGGATTCTCCAATGCCATAATTGGAAGTAATCAGGTT
This sequence comes from Torreya grandis, assembly GCA_037957365.1. Taxonomy (NCBI): domain Eukaryota; kingdom Viridiplantae; phylum Streptophyta; class Pinopsida; order Cupressales; family Taxaceae; genus Torreya; species Torreya grandis. Next base: position 720,960 of record JARHVA010002920.1, on the reverse strand, counting down.
TCTCAACCTTGACAACTACTTGTAGACCAAATTAGGATTTAGTAGTGGCATTACTAATCTCTAATAGTAGTAAAGTAGTTGAATAAACTTGAAATACTTTACATAAAGTAATCGGGCTTTGACCCAATTAGGATTTGTGATGTTTAGGAGGGCATAAAATATCAAGTGAAAGGTAATGAAGAAATAGAGTAAAGTTATTTCCTTTTTTGGATTTTTGGATGATAAAACACATCATATCCCATGTGGGTAGAAGATTACCATGGCATCATTATATTTTGAACTTGAAGAATTCATTTGGTATCAATGGTTATATACTCAAAATAAGAATAAAGTTATTATTGTCACATGGGTAGGTTTTACATGGTTGTTACAAATGCACTATATTAGTAGTGTGATAGAGAAGTAGTTTAACAAATAGGAAACATTATGGTAAACAAGTTTTGTTAAATATTATATTAAATAATTTTAGAACCTATCTATGTGTTTAGAGATAATTATAGATGAGAACCCACATGACCTATTTATTGGTAGTCTCAAGGATGGCATTCATCTTGATTTTTTCATATTTAACCTGCTTAATTTTTTTGATTTTATTATAAATGCATATAGGGTTGAGGAAACATTTTTGTCTACCAATAGACATATATTCAATAGCAAAAACAATAATAGTGTTGGCATAGTGTTGTCATTGATGCCAATCTGATGTCATTAATGCCAAAAAATGTTGTCATAGGATTATGATTATTTTCATTAATGCCTGATGTGATAAGTGGTTACTATAAGAGAGAGTGTAATCATGATGAATGAGGTTGATGTTAAGAAGTTTCTTCTAGATTGGTGTCTAGATGAGCAAGACCTTTTGCTAGTCTTAATTGTGACAAACATATGAGCATTAAAGGTATGTAGTGATTGTCATGAGAAATAAAGGTACAGGTCTAAGTGTCTCATATCTACTTATTTGATGTTGTGTTTAGGTCATGATGTGGATGGAATAGGTCAAGGCATCAAGATGCCTTGTAAAGCCTTATCTAAACCTTGTGAGAATATATGTGTAGGTAGCATGGTGAAGTGAGTTAACTTAGGCATGTGATAATTTATTTTTCATTATATTGGCTTGAGAGTTAGGTTTATAATTCTTCAAAAGTGTTTTAAGGTAGGTCTTTGAGGACAAGTGCCTATGTAGCCTAAGCATAGTCATGTCATGAATGAGCATGTATATGGTGAGAATGAATATGTATGTGTAAAATTATATGGATAGGTATGATTTTGTTTAAGGAGAATGAAAGGCATGTGATCAAGGTTTATAATCATCAAAGAGTGTTTCAATATTAGTCTTCAAGCTCCATGTGCTTGAGAAGTCTAGTTATGGCACTAGTCATAGTTTGTAAAGTCCTAGTGAGAAGGTTTTAGCATGGTGGCTTGGTGAAATGGATGCATAGAGGCATAAGAGTCTTTATGAGGTTTCTTAATCATAAATTTTAGGCATTGTATCACTTAGGAGAGTTTCAAGGTAAGCATATAGGGTTAAGACCTTAAGTCCAAGTTTGAAACTAGACTAGTTTTAGACCCTCCCTAACCAAATGAGGTCTCATGTGGTTTTTTCAAGGCATAACAAGGATGTATAGTATTTTTTAATCATAATATAGGTTTCTTGAGTTTTATTTTAGGTTTTAAGAGTTTTTATAGTGGTTAGAAGGTTAGCTTCAAGACCTAATGTGACTTGCAGGTCAAGGCCTAGAGAGCAAAGAGAGAAAGCATGGCCAAATGGAGTATGAGGTTATATTTTCAAGGATAACATGGACATGTGAGAATTGAAATAATTGTTTCATGCTATTTAAAGTATTTTGATCAAGTTTTAGGTCAAAATTTGAAGGTTAAGGCATGAAAAAGTGTTTAGAGGTCTCTCATGTGCATAAAATGAAGGGTTCTCAACCCAAGAAGAACTTTCAAGTATTCAATAGTATGTGTAAAATATTAATGGGAACCTAATATATTTATGGTATATTTTTAAGTTTCCTATCTCAAATTTACAAGCATTATTTTTTGGAATGAGGGTCTAAGCTTTATGAATGATCGTTAAGACTGGAAGATGGTTTAAACCCTCAAAGAACTTTAATAGTGACATGATATGAAAGAATTTGTTATAAAGTGATCATAATGGTTTGATATGGATATATAAGTGATTTTATTATGTATTAAACTCTCCCAATCATCTTAAAATGTGATTAGTTTGTTAGGTGAGTGAGTGGAACCTACAGGAAAAGCTGTATTTCTTAGAAATTTATTATAGCAGTCAGAGTTGACCAAGTAAAAGTATGAAAATAATTAGATGGATGAGATTGATAATTTTATTTTATGTCCATGGTGGTTTTTTTATCAGGATCAAGCCTTTAGATGTGCTAAACTGGTCATATAAGTTGACCAATCACTAACAAACATAATGGTGCAAACAATGAAAAAACTAGGCAGAAGTGAGAAGTTGATTAGGGAAGTGTTATCATGGATTAGGGATGAATCCAAGTATATGGAATTTAAAAAAAAAATATTTAATACATGTTCATGTTAGATAGATGTTTTTTATATTAGTTAATATGATGAAAATGTTGCTCATAATTTGACCTGTCTAGTTCAGATGAGATAGTGAGGTACAAGACTATGAGATTGGTTTGTAAGACTAATATTTCCATTTGACCATATTATATATCTATATAAAAATGGTATAATGAACTCATAGGATCATATACATTCATTTTAAGCATCTTAAATTTGTTTTACAAGTGTTTTAGGTCATTGTTTACATGACTATAATTTGAGGCTAGTTGGTAGTTCTGAGTGGGATACTTGCAAAAAAGGGTTTGAGTCCTTTTGCCATGTGTAATGAAGTATAATGATCTTGGTGAAGTTTTTTAAGTCTTTAAGGTTATATTTATATGATTTTTTTCCATGGTTTTTTTACAAAATTGTCTTTTTTCTTCAATTGTTCAAGACATATTTTTTGTGTATGCACAAGCCTATTAGAAACAATGTTTTGAGAAGAAGTTCAAGTGGTGGTTGGACCTAAAAAAATTTATACCAAAATTGAAGTAGAATAAGGTATATTTGAGTGATATATCAATTTATCCTATTATGTGTGGAGTTTGGAATCATTCTAATAATGAAAAAGTGTAACAATCTCTAATGAAGGCTTAATTGAATTAGGTCTCCTTAAGACCTAAAAGAGAATTTCGTCTATTATTTTGTCATCTTGCTCCAATGAAGGCCTAATTTAATTAGGTATTCTTAAGACCTAAAATATAATTTGGTCTATTAAGTTTTGATCAACCTAATGTAATTGTTGATTCATGTTCTAAACATTTTCTAAGACCTATTTTAATTATAATCCAAGTGTTCAAGTGTGTATGTCTAACCAAGGTGTTTGAGAGCTAGTGACTTGTATAAGAGCAAGAATAATTAGGCCTATTATGTGTGTGTTAGAGGTGTGAGAGTGAAAGTGAATAAAATATCACATTAATGAGAAGAAAGAGGTCATATAGACCATTATAGTGGTGTGTGTGTGTGTGTGTGTATATATATATATATATATATATATATATATTCATGAATATCTATAATGAGGTCTAATTATTGAGATCAAGGTCATATGACCTAATCAAGTCAAGAAGAGGACTAGTTGAGCGAAGAAGCCTGGAAGGTAGTTTGAGATGGTAAAAGTGTGTGAAGAGTTGAAGAAGTTTATAATCATATATTGTATGATAAATAAGATGTTATTAATATGATAAAGTGTTTCTAATTGGCTAAGTTTGTGTTGAGTCACTAAGGGAGTTGGTGCTTCCTTACAATTGGGTGCTTGCTAAAGACTCTGTCAAGTTGGTACTTGATAGAATGGGGTTGGTGCTCCAATTTGAGTAGGTTTTCAATTAAATTTGATTCATTTCTTTATATTACCATTTGTCCAAGATATTTTAAACGATTTTTATTCCCCATAAGGGTTTCCCACTTATGTGATGTGTTCATATTTGTTATGTATATATTATCATTACTATGTTGTTAGACTAGATGATATTGCTCATAAGATGATGTTTATTGATGAATTATTAGAAAATATATTGGAGTGAATGTAAAAGTTTATAAATACATTTATTCACCCCCTCTCAATCATTTTTCTTCCAACAATTGGTATCAGAGCCAAGTCCTTAGAGATAATCCTAACAACCTAAAGGTGATCCTAAGAAACACAAGCATGGATTTTGATGATGATAGAAATGAAGGTCTTAGATTCAAATAAGACCCTAAGGATAAATATCAAGTCAAATAAAGTCAGACCTCAAAGGTGAATGGTATACCAAAGAATGAAGAGTTGACTAAGAAAAAGAAGGATGACAAGAAGGATGATGAAGAGGCCAAGTCAAAAGTCAAGCCTAGAAGGATGTTGAAGAATACTTAATCTTGTGACAGCATATCTATGTCCATTTGAAGAATATATTTGTTAGATAATAAAAAATGAGATATCCTAGTGAGTTTGAGTCATATCAATCATGTCAAGGACAAGATTTATGATCTTATGATCAAAGTTCATTTAAATACTATGGTTGATCTAAGGGGGAGCTTGGTAGCTCCAAGTTCTTTTGACGTTTTTGAGAATAGTTGTAAAATAAAGAGAATGGATGGTTTCATGAATGTTATTGTGTATTATACTTTGTATTTAATGTAAAAGGGGGAGAAAATTTGATGGAGAAAGACCAGTTTGGGGGAGAAGAGATTGATCAGATTGAAGTGTGTTTTGCCATCACTGACAAAGGAGTTTTTTGGATTAGAGTTGCCATTGATGTCAATATAATGTCATTAATTTTAAAGTTTGTTGGCATAGTTTTTTAATTGTTATAATTTATTCTTGATGTGACAAGTAGTTTCTATGAGAGAGAGTGTAATCATGATGAATGAGGTTGATGTTAATAAGTTGCTTTAAGACTGGTGTTTAGATTATCAAGACCTTTTGGTATTATGTGTTGTGAAAAGCTTATGAGAATTAAAGATATGTAGTGAGTGTCATGAGAAATAAAGTTATAGGTCTAAGTGTCTTGTATCTACTTGGTTAATGTTTTGTTAAGATCATGACATGGAAGGAATAGGTCGAGGCATCAAAGTGTCTTGTAAAGCCTTGTCTAGACCTTGTGAGAAGATATGTGCATGTAACATGGGGAAGTGAGTGAGATTAGTCATGTGAGAATTTTTTTGGAAATGTATTGGCCTGAGAGTTAGGTGTATAAGCCTTTAGAAGTGTTTTAAGGAAGGTCTTTGAGGATAAGTGCCTAAGTAGCCTAAGCATAGTCATGCCATGAATGAGCATGTGCATGGTGAACATGAAGATGTATGTGTAGATGTATGATATTTTTTTGAGTAGAATGAAATTAATATGATAAATGTGCAGAATAATAAAAGAGTGTTTCAAGATTAGTTATCAATATTTAAGTGCTTGACAAGTCTAGTCATGTCACTAGTCAAAACTTGTAAAGTCCTAGTGGGAAGGTTTGAGCATGGTGGCTTGTTGAAATGGATGCACATAGTCATAACAAGATGTATGAGGTTTATTAAGAATAAATTTGATGCACTATATTACTCATTATAGTTTCAATGTAAGCCTACAAGGGTAAGACCTTAATTCCAAGTCTACAACTAGACTAGTTCTAGAGCTTGCCTGACCAAATGAGGTGGCATGAGGTGTTTTCAAGGCATATTAAGGATGTATAGTAGTTTTTAAGAATAATATAAGTTTTTTTAGTTTTTTATGAGGTTTTGATATCTTGGATAGTGGTTATAAGGTTAGTTTCAAGAGATAATGTGACTTGCAGGTCAAGGCCTAGACAATAAGGAGAGAAAGCATGGCCTAATGGGGTATGAGGTTCTATTTTCAAGGATAAAATGGACATGTGAGAATTTAAAAAAGTTTTTCATGTTTTTTCAAGTATTTTTACCAAATTTATGTTAAATTTTGAAGGTTAAGGCAATAAAAAGTGTTTTGAGGTCTTTTGTGTGCACAGAATGAAGGGTTCTCAACTCGAGAAGAAGTTTGAAGTATTCATTGGTAAGTGTAACCTATGCATGGGAACATAAAAAATTCATGTTATATTTTTAAGTCTCATATCTCAAATTTACAAGTATTATTTTCTATAATGAGGGACTAAGCTTTATGAATGATCGTTAAGACTGAAAGATGGTTTAAACCCTCAAACAACCCTAATAGTGACCCGATATGAAAAAAAGTTGTTCTAAAGTGATAAAAATGGTTTTATATGTCTATTTAAGTGATTTAATGTTTTATTAAACTCTTATATTCATCTCTAGGTTTGATTGGTTTGTTAGGTGAGTGAGTGGAACCTATAAGAAAAACCTTATTTCATATATATTTGTTATATCAGTCAAAGTTGACCAAGCCACATTATTAAAATCATTGGATGGATAATATTGAGACTTTTATTTTATGTCTATGATGGTATATGATTATTATATATAATTTATATGTGTTAAACAAATCATACAATTTGACTAGTCACTAACAGACCTAATGGTGCAAATAGTGAGAAAACTAGGCAGAAGTGAGATGTTGATAAGGATGTGCTATAATGGATTAGGGATGAATCCAAGTGCATAGATATTAAATAAATATAATACATGTTAATTTTGGATATTTTTTTTATATTATCTAATATGATGAAAATGTCACTCATAAGTTGACTTGTCTAATTCATATGAGATAGTGAGGTACAAGACTATAAGATTGGTCTACAAGACCAATATTGCAATTTGACCATATTATATATCTATCTAAAATGTGTCAAATTAAATCATATTATCATATACATTAATTTTAATTCTCTTAAATTTTTTCTACAATTTTTTTAGGTCATTGTTTCCATGATCATCTTTTGAGGCTAGTTGGCAATTCTGACTAGACTACTTACAAAGAAGGGTTTGAGTCCTTCTTCCTTGTGTGTTGAAGTATAATAAACTTGGTAAATTTGTTTATATATTAAATTTTATATGTATATTATTTATTTCCATTTTTTGTTTACAAAATTGCATTTTTTATTTAATTATTCAAGATAAATTTTCTATGTATGCCTAGGCCTATTATGAACAATGTTTTGAGAAGAGGTTCAAGTGGTGGTTGGACCTGAAAGGTGTTATGTACATAAATTTAAGTTTGATAAGGTATATTTTAGTTATATATGAATTTATCTTTTTTTATGGATTTTGGAATCATTCCAAAAAATACAAAGTGTAATGTGCTCTAATGAAGGTTTAATTGAATTAGTTTTCCTTAAGACGTAAAAGATAATTTGGTCTATTAAGTTATGACTGACCTAATGTATTGGTTGATTAATTTTTTAAAAATATTCTATGTCATATTTTAAGGGTATTATAAGTTTGAAATTTTTTATACATAACCAAGGTGTGTGAGCGCTAGTGACTTGTGTAAGAGCATGACTAATTATGCCTATTTATGTGTGTTATAGGTATGAGAGTGAAAGAAAATAAAAGAGCACACTGAGGAGCATAAGGAGGTCATGTATACCATAATAGAGGTGTATAAATCTAGTCATGAATATATAATATGAGGTATAATTATGGAGATTAAGGTCATATGACCTAATCAAGTCAAGAAGAGGACTAGTTGAGCGAAGAAGCCTAAAAGGCAGTTTGAGAGGGTAGAAGTGTGTGAAGAGATGAATAAGGTAATCATCATATTTTATATGAGTAATAATATGTTCTGAATATGATCAATTTTTTATACTTGTCTGATTTCATTCTTGGTCAATAGGTGGTTGAGTTGGTGTTAAGTCACTAAGGGAGTTGGTGCTTCCTTGCAAGTGGTTGCTTGTTAAGGACTCTATCAAGTTGGTTCTTGATAGACTATGGTGGGTGCTCCAAGTTGAGTAGGTTATCAACTTAATTTGTTTTATTACTTTATAGGACTAGTCTTCCAATATAAAGTCAATTTATTTTATCCCCCATGAGGGTTTCCCACTTATATGATGTGTTCATATTTGTTATGTGTATATTCTCATTACTATGTTGCTAGATTAGTTGATATTGATCATATGATGATGTTTCTTCAATGAATTATTAGAAGATATATTGGAGTGAAATGAAAAGGTTACAAGGACACTAATTCACCCCCCCTCTCAATCATCTTGCTTTCAAAAAATAGGACATTGGAACCATAACTTTCCCTAGTAGTATGATTAGCGCTCCAACAAAGTGAAGAAAAATAGAAAAATATTTTTGTTTTAACTGTGACAAAAAATATAGTCGAGGACACAAATGTCTCAAAATGAAATTGTTCTACATTGAGGTCATTAATGAATAAAAAGATGATGATGAAACAAAATTGTTAAGGTTTTTGAAGAGCTAGAATTGAAGGATCTTCAAATAACTATCTCTTTCCATGTGTTATCAAGGGTTAACAATCGAGAAAAATTAAAGGCAGTATGTGTATTTTTAAAAAATAGACCATATTTATTGATTCAATAAATACTCATAATTTAATCAATGATAAGTTGACTTCATGTTTGAATTGTTTTTTTATAAAGCACCAAATTTTTAGGTTATGGTTTCATATTAGGATACTATGAAATGTTCAACAAAATGACATAGTCTTAACTTACTATGTGGGACTATATATTTCAAATCCCTATGCTTTCCATTCCTATCAGTGGTGGGGGGAGATGAAATTTCATTGGTATTCCAATGGCTCATGAGGCATGATTAAGATGAAATTTTATGAAATTTCATGCATTTTCATTTGTAAGGTAAAAGGTTTGAGTTGAGATGGGTGTGCATAAAGTCAAAAAAGATGGTAAGTTATCATAAAATGCAAAATATTCATAGAAAGGGATTATTTGGGATTACAACATTATATTTTTTAGTGGAATATAGATAGTCACATATAGAACACCTCTAAATTTTTAGAAAAGGGTGGAAAAGTATATTTTTTTCAAGGATATGCCAATAGAGATATAACCTAAAAGAGACACTTCTTCAAAAAAGTCTCCATTTAGGGAATTTTATGATTATTCATCACCATTTTACACATATTCCTTTAAGGTAGAACCAAAATTTAATAAATCAAGGTAAACTCTTAGCACTAGCTGCCTCATTATACAAAAATACACACAGTATTTGATGTTCTCTATTTTGGTGAAAATATTCCCAACCAAATAGAGTTACAAAATTTTATTAAATGAAGAATCATCTTGGACCTAGGAGATATTTTTTTTATTAGATTCAAGATGATGTAGATGAATTCAATCATTGAGTCTCTTTTCAAGTGGACAAACCTGCTGAGAGAGGATATGATATAAGTGGATGTAAAATTATTATTGAAGCATATAGTGATAGTCAATGTTAATGAAAATACTTGTTTGAAGGGGGGACATGTTAGACCCTTATGGTATATAGTTTATTATGATATCTGAGCCAATTTTGGTCTAGAATAACTGTTAGTTAAGTCAAATGATCATATTTTCAACTTATTATTATTATTAGTGTTACCCTAGGGTATTTTCATAACATAACTAGGGTATATTTAAGAGGTAGAGTTTATAGTTTCATCATGATATTGTCATTTATATTCTTATTTAAAGGTTATGGAGGTTTTCACATAGAAGTGACTCATCATTTATTTCACATATTATACTATATTTCAATCATATTATGACATATCACTATGATTCTAATTTATTGGTAAATTAAATTCATTATGTAATAGATGATGGAGACCCCCTATTTAACCAAGTGTGTGCAAAATATGATTTTTCAAACACTTTTTAGGTATACTTCCATGGATATTATTTCCAACATATTGGTTGAGGATTTTTATCAAATATTTCTTAAGCAAGGTCTAGAATCTCCAAATCCTAAAAAAACCCTTAATGCCCATGTATTTTCTAGGCACTTGGTGAATGTGATTTTGTGTCACCATTTTATGATGTGAACTTGGTGTGATATGATATTGACATGACCCTACTATGTTGTGGTGTGACAATTACCTTGATGTCTTGATTTAAAACCTATTTACTATGTTATGTCATGCCATTACATGATCCATTGATAAAATGTTTAGGGTATGCAATAACTTATACCATGAGGAGTTAAAACCTCAAGATATATCACTTTCTTCATAATCCTCAAGTGAGCCTCAAATATTGAAATAGAATTGTTATAAGATTTATCACTAAAGACTCATGATAGTTTATAAAATTTTTAAATAGTTTATGGATTCACATTTTAAAAAATTGTGCATTTCTATGTCATGATCTGCAAATAAAGTCATCAGTGATATGGTTTATGAAAAAAATCCCCTTTAGGTGAAATTATGGTTATAACTATGGTAGAGCAGAGTGATTTTATAAGTAAGCACTTGATTTAAATCAAAAAAATGAGTAACTACTATGGTGATACTTTACATAAAGGTATAATTCAAAATTTACACTCAAAACATCATGATTAATGAGTTGATCTTAGGCACATGAGGAGGCCTAGTGGGAAGCTTACTTGAAAAAATTTAAGGGGGTTATGTGTTAAAGTGATTTATGAATGATAAATGTCTAGACATGCATAACATAAATTAAAAATAAAACTAGAGAAGAAAATTTGTATAACTATATAAACAAAGTTATATTATGCTATGTTTTGTATAATATCTGATAGATTAAATGTGTGGTGCCTACATACCCCGTATCTTAATTATTTTATTATTAATATATCTAAAAATAATAGAAGTGTACATTGATATAAATTAGGGAAATGAAGGGTCAGTTGAATTGTTATAAAGGTTGGTAATAATTGTTTCATAAAAAATGATTGTGGTGACATTACCAATGACCATTACTGATAGACTATGAGCTATACTATTGACAATGCAAGTGTTATATGATAATATTACAAAATATTTTTATATTATCCTTGATATGTGTCTGTTTAACATGATGTTGATTTTGTTAGTCTTAATGCAAAGATAGATGAAAAGCCCCAAATAATTGTAGTATGATTTAATGCCCCGGATCTTAGGATTATATTAGTTGTCCCTCTTTGAAGATTAATGGTCCCCATTTAATGTAGTTGGGGTAAAATATGTGGAAATAATTCGTAAATCTGAACATCATTAAACCATTTTACTTGGGAAGGATCTTGACATACTTTGATAATTTATAAGAGAGGGATCTCTTATTGGCATTCTTGTTCAACCCTAAGGTCAATGACTTTATCCAATTTTGTTGGGGCATTGTACCAGAGGACATGTTTAGAAGTTTTCACACCATTTTAATTAATTTAAATATTAATTAATAAATTTATATTTAATGATGAAATTTTATTTAAATTTTAATTAATTGGATTAAATAAAATTATTCTATTTAAATTAGGGGTATTAAATATATAAATTGAGGTTATATTAACTCTAGGTTGTGTATCTCAAGTTTCAAACTGAGATAATGGATATAATAAAAATGAAAATTTTATGGTTTTTTAATAAAACAAATAAATTAAAAAATTCACTAATAAATTAAATATAATAATAAAAAATATTCAATCAAATATAATGAAATATAATATTAAAAAAATTTACATGAGATTTTAGGTTAGATGGTTGTTATTGTATAAATGGTAGTGTCATGCTCCTACCCAAGATCAAATAATGTATAGTGTGCAAGGCATCAATTCTAATTCCTTATAATCAGATGGAAGGTTTGGGGCCCATCATAAATTTAGGATGTTTGTATGTTTCATAGAACCACATTCACCTACATTAAGAATGGAAATAAAAATTGAGTAAGAAGGTAGTTATCCTTCTATGTGTGTGTGTGTGTGTGTTTTAAAATTATATGCAAAGAAAAAAATTACCATTGAAGATGATGTAATAAAGAAATTATCAATTTAGACAAAATAGTGAAAATGTTTATCAATTGAGGTAAAATATTAAAAAATATTTAAATTTCAAGGCACCTCTACTATTTGAGGAGGAAAAAGCAATATAACAACTAATAAATAAGGAGAAAGAAAAAAAAATGAGGAAAAGGTAATATAATCATTAGTCATTTACAAGAGTTTCTTGATCATTGGGGGAGTGTTCCTTTTACAATGATCTGCATCTCCTTGAATCATCCTAGGTAGGCCTAGACACTGATGGAGTTAATCTTGTAGTCATAAATAATTCTCTCCTCCCTATAATTTGTTTGTGGAGGGGTGTATCTAGTTATATAGTTATTCAAGGTTAAAGGGGAGGGTGTGTAAGTAACCTATAGAAATCATGTAGTCATGTGAGAAATTTTCTACTAGTCCTTCTCGATAGAGGTCACTAGTTGGTCCCAACCTCTCAGGTACTATGGTGCAGCCCCCTATTGTGTGAGACATTACTATTTATTTGGCTCATCCACACCCTATAGATGTTTGGGTAACTCTAGATCCTCCCTCAATAGAGCTTTCTTCTTGTAATGATTTACCACCTAAGGATGATCCTCCACCTCCTCCTTTTGGTGTGGTAGTGTGTGCTTAGTTTTTTATATATGCATGTTTTAATTATTGTGTAAATGTGTGTTTAGTTTCTTATCTATGAATGTTTTATTATTATTTTGTTGTGAAACTATCATGAATTAATTGGCATTGATACTTGATCTTGTATATTTTGTTGTCCTATTTTGAGCTAGTGTTTCCCTCCAACAAAAAATCTTAGCTATGTATACCAATAGACTACTTACATTTTGTGAATTATTTTTCATTAATAATAGTTTAAATTAACCATATATATATTAAATATAACCATTAGACCAAAACATAATAAAAATATAATCATGATTAGAAATGGAGAAAGCAAAAACCCAAAATTGAAGGTTGAGGAGGAGTGGATAAAAATGAGATTGCAACTTATTATTCTTACATAACTAAATTTATTTTCTACATTTTAGTGCAACATTGAAACTTACTCACCAATAAAATTCACAATATTTATTGTGCATTTATTTAGATATTTATTAGGTATTTTGATATTGATTAACTTGTAATGGCAAAATTCAGAGCATTTCTTGTACTTGTATCTAGAACTGTGAATTGTGTGTGGGGAAAACAATTTTTAATTTTAGTGTTGGATGTACTTTCTATTTAGGCTTGGTCATTTATAACCAATTTTGAGTAGTGGAACAAAACCTTGGTTAATATAATTTTGTACCTTTGATGATGTACTCATTCTTTAGTGATCTAAAATGTGAATTGTTGTTCGCCTGAATACAAGTGATACTACTAATGATCCTACATAGTATGGATCTTTGTCATTCATCGAATATTTATTCATTATGTTACACAAATTCGATCATATATTTAATTCATTCATGGGGATAGTATATTTCAAAAGATACTAGTATTTATTGGGTATTATCTACTATCGATTCTTTGATTTTTCTATTATATATGTGTGTGTGTGTGTGTGTGTGTGTGTGTGTGTGTGTGTGTGTGTGTGTGTGTGTGTGTGTGTGTGTGTATCTCATTCCATTTGAGAAATATCTAGGTTTGTTAGCATTATTTGACTTCTATTGTCAATTATGTGAACACTATGTTCATTTTAACACCAAATTTGAATCCACTTGTGATATGATAGGTATAGATAATAGTCTCTCTAGTTTTTATTTATTTAAAATGTAGATGTTATAGTTTTTGGAGGCCAAACAAATAATTTACCTACCTTTGGGCCAACAGCCCTTAGATATAAAAGACCTTTGGCTAGCTACATAAATATTTCTCACTCGTAAAATTCCTTTACATCCTATCTACAAGGGCATATGTGAATAGGTGCATGGAAAGATAAGATTGAATCATCACCTTAATTTGTTTCAAATCATGTTGATGGGGCATTTCATCGTGGATGATAGATTTCACTAATTGTTTTCTGTACACCTACCTATCAATGTGAATGTCCTATTTTATTGACCTTAAAATAATATCCTAATCTCTACAAATGTATTCATCTCTCTCCTACTTTCTCTTTCTATGCAGGTGATTGGTGACTCATAAGCTGAGCTTGACTTGGGCAACCCAGCTTTGATGAGAATGAATACACTTTACAACTTATATAACAGTATTTAGAATCAATATCTGAGAGTTTAAAATAAAACATTTATTAGTCTATCTCTAAATTTATTTCCTTTTTCACAAGTAAAAACAAAGAACATGAATGTATTCCTTGATACGATTGGGAGTTGTTAATTATTATTAACTAGGTATGCTACAAGGAAAAGCTAAATTTTAAACATTGAGATACAAAGACAAGATAAATTTTGAATACTTAATAAAGTTTCATAAATAAACATATCCATAACATAACATGGAAGGGGGCTTAGGTGAGTTATTAGTCCATTTTATAATATATAGGGTTATAGTAAAAATATTATTGAGAAAGAAAAAACTTACAGTAAGACATAAGGGAGAGAGTCCTCCACAAATGTGGAGCACTCCAAAAAACTAATATAAGCCAAAAATGATGAGGCCCAACATACAAATAGGCACAAAAATAGTCAAAACAATGACCTTTATTTCCTCAAGATATTAATACTAACCCAAAACATAAAAGACTTAAGACTACCCATCATTCTCAAAAAATAAGTTAGGATCTTTTACATTTCCCTTATAATATTTACTTTCCTCTTTTTCATCTCAAATATAGTGTTGGATATGCCTACTAACATAGTTCACATCCTATGTCATATTGGTGAAGTTTTTATTCAAAGTGAAGCACCTACCTTCCTCCCCCCTCCCCCAAGAAAAACTTGTTAATTGTATTTGTGATGCTCTCCAACATCTTGGTTTTTTCATTAATGTTTTCCCCCTTTATTTCCAAGATATTGAGAGTGATTAGCACATTATCTAGAGAAAGGGAGAGATTTTTAGTGACCACATTTCCTTCATTAATGTGGTTGACATGATCATTTTAAAACTATACTAGAGCCTTGTTTATATAAAACATAAGCTTACTCTAGGATTGAAAAATCCTCCTACTCTGCATGAGCTCAACTATATTATTTTGGAGATTTTGTTGAATGTATCTCATCATAGTTTTGATCTTATCATTCAATTAAATATATTCCATATAAATGGGTTAAGCCATTTAAATATTGGGTAAGACTTAATTACCATTGAAAACATGACCATCCCAAATCTTTTCATGATCATTACCCCATCCATTTTGCATTTATTAGCATTGCCAAATTACTCACCATCATCATTATATTGCCTATCTTTTATTTCCTCATTATCACTTATATCACATATTATTATGTGATCCTTCATATTTTCCTCATCATCCCAATTATTTCATAGTTCATTAGACACATTGTAAAGGAAAGAAGCATAAACTAATAAATTCAAAAGATCATATATAGGAAGAAAGATCCTTTAAAAACATTTGGTTGTTGATTTAAGTAAATATTGAATTGCTTTGCACTTTTTTAATTTGATTTGTTTATTTTTGAATTTTAAGGATCCTCTTATAGATTTTTTGTATTTATTTAGATTGGTGTGAAGACTTTGGCATAATAAAACTAGTAAGCTTATGGATATTCCTACAATTTGAGTTAAACAAAAAATTATAGAGATATCTTCTAACACTAGGTTGGGAGGATATATGGTTGAATGGGTAAAATCCAGTAAAGCTAAATAAAAATAATTTGGGAAAACAAATTACCATGTTTAACTAGGTTATAGATAGCTTAGGCTAAAGGATCATTGTTTTAAGGGCATTAGTGTACTCTTCATTAACTAAGTGGTCAAAATTGATGGTGCTAGTTTGTTGGGATTTACCAATGTTATGAACATTCGGATGGGAGTAACATGTGGGGAGCTAAGTGCTAACATAAAATATAAAACAAAATGGTAAAAAAAGGAGCCAAAAATGATACATAAAGGCTTAAGATATTTGATAAAATATGCCTATTAGAATTGATGTAATTCAAAATGCAAGAGCTATCAGTAAAAAGGAAGCAATAGAAACCACCAACATATGGAAATTGGATGGTGCCATTGATGATCATCAAGCCATGTGAGTTATAAAAATTAATCAAGTGTTTCTCATATGAGGATATTTTTTTATCTAAAGAACTACGTTGAAGGACATCACCTTTTATGTCCTTTTATTAAGTTATCATATGATATAGATAGTTGTCATATCTAGTATACTGTCTGTAACCAATTTGAGAATTGAATTCACCAATAAAAATGATATCACCAAGGGAGGAAAATATTGCCTATTTTGGCTATAGATCTAGAAATGGAGAGTTTCCAATATATTTAATTTCATATGGTGAAGAGTGTTGATTAAATTAATATGCATAAAAAATAGATTTTAATAAAAGAAAATATCCACAATGGCAAGCATATGAATATATCATGGACATATTTACCTTTGAATTGAATGAATGAGGACAAATGGTATTCATATAAGAATGCAATTCTATAAGATCTCTTAGATCCAAGATGTTGTGTTGGCTTATACACTGATATCGAAAAGTATCCTATGAAAATGGAAAGTGGTTTTTCATTGATCTTATGAGTTTATGTAAAGATGATAATATATGTATTATAAATTAAATCCTCTATATACCATGAGGTGATGAATATTGAAATTGTAAAACTCCATACTAAAATTGAAAGAGCATATTTGGCTCTAAATTCCTTTTATCATAATAAAGATGAATCAGATGATGAAGGAATCCATGGTAAAAATGCATACAAAAGTGATGCATCCCTAATCCATGATTTAATGACTTCCCACTTCACCTTCTTCCTAGCTTCAACCATCTACAATTTTTTATATTTTATATATTCATATTGAATTCATGTGAGATCCTCATCCATGAAAACATTCTATGAAAGGTTGGAAATGGTTTTTTTGAACCAAATATCTTAAAACCCAACTCAAGATCTCATAAATCAGATGATAAGGGAATAGTCTTGATTGAGCTAAACATTTTATGGAATGACATAATTTTGTCCCAAATTATTGTGAATAAATTTGTTAGCCTACTCAATTAAACTATCTTTCTTCTTTAATCCTTTAATTTTAATATTAAGGGGCTTGAGTTTCTTTTATTTCTACTCTTAAAATTTTATAGTTAAGGGTTTGGAATTTAAACAACCCTTAATGATTGGTGCCAAATTTATATCCATAGATTTGAGTTTGGATGAAATATCCTTTTGGAATCACCAGGCCTATATAGACATCTACCTAAAGGGTTTCAATATCATTCGATGCCTCATCCACACGTTGGATTTATATTAAAAATTTATGAATGTCTATAATGATATTATAATAACTCACAACTAAATTTTTTATTGTTCAATTATAATTCTTTATTCAAAAATATTTTTGGTGTGGTTTGAAATAATTTTAGTCACGATCTAAGTTTTTATTTTTGAACAATTTAGAACATTTGGAAGATAATTTTGAGTTCTAAGTTTCAAATATATCTAATAAATCATCAATATATTTATTCTAGTAGAAACAAGATTAGATAAAACTTGGAGTTTTATTCAAAAATACTAGCCTAGTAACCCTCTTCCATCTTTCAACAAGTGAGGGAATAGTTTTTGAGTTCTTTCATATAATAACCATCGTAGTCACTTTCTTCATCAGATAGATTTATACATGCTACACCTTTATCCTATTATGTGTATTGGGATAAGTGTACCTAATTTTTGGATATCATAACCTTTTATCAAGTTGTATGATCATCTATTTAACTTAATATTTGTTGTATGTTTATCATAGGGTGTTTCCATATCATAGTTAGGGTATCCATAAGAGGCAGTTTTTGGTATTTCATTATCATATTGTAAAGTCTAATCTTATTGTAAGGTTGTGGAGGTTTCCCAATCAAAGTGAATCATCATTTATTTCATATATTATTCTCTATTTTAGTCACATTTTGATCTATTTTTTAATTCTACTTTATTAGTGAAGTAAATTCATTACAAGTGGTATGAGAACTTTGGTTTGGAAAAAGTGTGGGTGAAACCCTCTTTTTGAGAATTGAATATATCTTCCAAATTGTTGCTAAATTTTATATAAATTTATTATTTAAGTTAGAAAATCATTCAAAGATGGCATAGTAAAACATTAGGGGTTGATGATTAGTTTTTAACAAATATTGTAATTTTAGCAATTTTTATGAATTCATTCTAGCCACTACTTTATGATTTTTTTTAATTTATTTATTTATTTTTTCAGAAAGATCATGAAAAATATGGTGGAATTTTATTATTTGACTTTTTGTATTTAAGGCTAACCTAAGCTATAAATTGTTTCGTTAAAGTTTGTCAAAGGAGAAAAAAAAAATCTACTATCAAGCCTCAACTTGATAGGGCCACAAACTAGAAGATGAGGAAATAATTATTTTAAAATAAGTAAAAAACCTTAAAAAGAGGATATATACTCAAATATTAGATTATTTGGGACTTAAAATATGGCTTCTTCTTTATTGTATTAAAAAGTACATAATTTAAATGATAGTATGTGCAACATAGAGTCATAATTAGAGAATGTGTACAAGGAAATAAAAGAAGATATGTAGAATATGTGCAATGGAATGAAATAAGATGTGTAGAATATGTGAAATGAAATGAAAAGAGAATTGGCCTCTCTCATGAATCTCAATATTTAGTTAGTCTCAAAATTAACTAAAGGTGGATCTAATAAATGACCTAGTATTGTTTAAAACACTACACAACTCCATTCCATGGATAACACTAATCTAGGCTATAGAATATATCACCAAAGGTGTACATATATAAGTTTAACAGGGAGGGTTTACTCAATTGGATCAACCAAATGTATTTTTTTATAATATACATAAGATCCCATGTGGCTATAAGATTACCATGGAATCATTATGTTTGGAACTTGAAAAATTCATTTAGTATCAATGGTTATGTGCTTAAAATAAGAAGGTTCTTAGTGTCATATGTTTATTTTTTACATAGGAGTTACAAATGCACTAAAATGTAGTGTGACAAAGAATTAGTTTAACTAGTTAGAAAAGTTATGGTAATTTTTTTTGTCAAGGAATATATTAATTAATTTTAGAACCTATCTATGTGTTTGGAAACAATTATAGATGATAATCCACATGACATATTTCTTGGTAGTCTCAAGGATGGTATTCATCATGACTTACTCATGTCTAACCTAGGTCTTTTTTTATTATTCTATTATCATGGAATGCAGGTTTGAGGAAAAGTCCCTAGCTAGTACTAGACATCTAGTCACTATTAATAATAATATGACATTGGAACCATAATTTAATCTACTTAAATGATTAATGCTCCCAAAAAATGAAGAAAAACATAAAAATGTTTTTTGTTTTAACTATGACAAAAAATACATGGGGACATAAATGTGTCATAAATAAATTATTCTACATTGATGGAATCAATGAAGAAGAAAATGATGATGATAACAAATTATTGATATTATTGAATAGCTAGATTTTAAGGATCTCAAAATAACTATCTCTTGTATGTCCTATTAGGTGTTAATAACCTATAAAATTTTAATGTAGTAGGTTTACTGAAAAAAGGTGACCATATATATTGACTTAGGAAATACTCATAATTTTGAATTAATGGTGAGTTAACTTCAAGTTTGAATTATTTTGTTTGTAAAATAACAATTTTTTAGGTTATGGTTGTAGATTAGGATACTATTAATTATTCATAAAAATGACATAGTGTTAAACTTACTATGTGGGACTACATATTTCAAATATCATTATTTTCCATTTCTAAAGGTGGGGAGGGGGGCGCATAGTGTGTGATATATTATTGAATTAGGAGTATAATTTCTCATGAGGCACAATCAATATGAAATTAAATAATTTTTTCATGTATTTTCATTTGGAAGGTAAAAATTTTGGGTTGAGAGGGGTGTGCATAAAGTCACTGCACACAGTAAGATATCATAAAATGTAAAATATTCACAAAAGGGATCAATGGGGATTACAACATAATTTTTTTTAGTGAAACAAATATATTCATGTACAAAACATCAAAAAAATTTCAATAAAGGGTGGAAAAGTATTTATTTTTTGTCAAGGATATTCCAATAGAGAGACTGCCTAAAAGAGTTAATTCTAAAAAATATCCATTGAGGGAATTTTATGATTACCAATCACCATCTTACACATATTACTTAAAGGTAGAAATAAAAATTTAATAAATCAAGGTACATTCTCAACATGAGTTGCCTCATTCAAAAAAAATACACATAGTATTTAACATTTTCTATTTTTGTTAAAATATTCCCATCTAGATATTTGCTTGACTAGATTCAAGATAATGTATATGAATTCAATCACTAAGTCTCTTATCAAGTGGATGAACATAATGAGAGAGGATATGATATGGGGGGTCAAATAATTAATATTAAAACATTAAGTGATTTCCAAATAGTTCTTAAGCAAGATCTAGAATACCCAAATCCAAAAAAAAATCCCTTAGCACCCATTTATTTTCGAGGAACTTGGAGAGTGTGAATTTGTGTGATGTGATATTGATGTTACCCTACCATGTTTTGGTGTGACCATGATCTTGATATCTTCATTTAAAACCTATTTAATATGTTGTATCATTCAATTACCTATTCCTTTGATAAAATGTTTAGGGTATGCAATAACCTATGCTATGAAGAGTGAAGCCTTGATATATCACTTTCTTCATGATCCCCAGGTGAGCCTCAAACATTGAAATATAAATTTTATAGTCTTTATTTTTAAATACTCAATATATTTTTTAAATTTTTTAAATAAGTTATGGTTTTGAATTAAAAAAATTAATTGCACATCTATATGTCCTGATCTATAAATAAAGTCATTGGTGATATGGTTTTTGAGAAGATTTTTTCCCCTTGGGTGACATTAGGGTTATAAAATTGGTATATTAGAGTGATTTTAGAGGTAAATATTTGATTCAAATCATAAAAATGAGAAACTACTATAGTGATACTTTTCATAAAGGTATACTTCTAAATTAACACCCAAAAAATCATGATTCAAGCATTGATCCTAGGCCCATGAGGAGGCCTAGTGGAAATCCTACTTAAACAAATTTAAGGAGGTTATGTGATGACGTGATTTATGAATGATAAATGTTTAGACATACATATGACAAATTAAAGAAGAAATCAAAAAATAAAATTGATAATCGATGTAGAACTTTAGTAGCAAATTTGTATTATGCTAAGTTTTATGCAATATATAATAGATTAGATGTGTGGTGTCTACACACTCCCCTATTTTAATTATTTACTATTTAATCAAACTAAAAAACTATATGTGTATATTAATAAATATGATGGAGATGAAGTATTGTTTAAACTATTACAAAGGTTGGTAACAATCATTTCATAAACAATGATAATGGTGAAAATTATCAAGAACCATTATTAATAGACTCTGAGCTATAGTATTGGAAATTTAGATACTATATGGTAATGTTAGAGAAGAGATATATCTTATGCTTTGAAAGTGGCTATTGAACTTGGTGTTTATTTTACTAATATTGGTGTAAAGCTAAATGAACAACCCAAAATAATTATAGTATGATTTAATGCCCCATATCCTCATATATTATTTGTCCCTCATTGAAGATAAATGGTATCCATTATATAAAGTTGTGGTAAAATATGTGGAAATAATTTGGTAACCTCAACTTAATTAATCCATTTTCTTTGGGAAGGCTCTTGACACACTTTGGCAATTTAGAAGAGAGGAATATCTTGTTGTCATGCCTATTTGACCTTGAGGTCGATGATTTCATCCAATCTTATGGAGGTAATGTATTATAGATTGATATATGTTTAATGAAGATTATATGTTATGTCTAAAGTATTCAACAAAGGTGGAAAGTAATATTGCAAGTGTTCTCATTGAAAAATATATGAAACCTATGGTAAGAAGGAAGATTAAGAATAAAATCATTGCCTCCTACTTACTTGGGGATGGTTTATGGCCCTTACAAAAGTCGATGAAACTTTCAGTAAACTCCTATTAGTATTTATTTGTATAGGTGTATCAAAGTATGTCACCAACTTGAAAGGTATGTAATGTATGATGTTTATGGTGGTGTTATTTTTAATTAGATTTAGACTACTATAAAATGGTCTATACTTCTACTAAATGTGTTGAATTTTATAAATGAATTGAAAAAAAATCAACTTCCATTTGACCTAAAGGAGTTGTTTTTATTGATGGTGGAATATGACAAGCTACATTAATGGGTTCCTGAGGTTAGAACAAACAAGCTTAAAAATTGTTGTGTGGAGTAGAGTTGTGAAAATATCTATTGTAGATGTCATGAATGAAAGGTAGTTTTTCATCTCAAGTGCATTTATTATTTCAATTATATATTCTAAGAAGATGAAAGCTTCATGTTTACCACTTTCATCTATCTTCTATCTACAAATTGAATGCAATAGAATTGTTCAAATTTGTATCTAGCATATACCAAAGTGATTTATTAAAATTAACTAAAAACTATTATGTCTCTATAAAATATAGTTTCTAGGATTCCAAAGTGGATCCATATATGATAAAATTTTAGTTGAGTTGTTTCCAGATTTGAAATTGATTTCTTATAAGGTATTACAATTTCTATCTTTGAGAATATATAAAAAACTACATAGTTATTTCTACCATGTTTGGTAATAACATAATTTGAGAGGAAATCAATAGAGATATATATTCCCATGATCTAATTTTAAATGAGAGATGTGTGTAAAAACTTTTCTTCTTGCTGAACAATTTGGAAATTACACATGTGGTATAAGACTTGATGTATTTTTCAACATTTGTCTTGAGGTGTGGCTAAAAGAACTTAAATAACACCAAAATATTATTTTCAGCTCCAAAGTGTCCTAAGATTTTGATAAAATTAGTCTCCCGTCTTAGTTTATGTCTCTCTACCTCATGCAAAACACATAAATGCATAAGGTGAAATAGGAGTCCATTTTTTAAGTAAAAATATGGTACTGAATTATTACAAATAAAATAATTATAGATATCTAAAAATTACATAATATATGGATAAAATTATGACCATATGTGGACTTAATGTCCAAATAAATTAAGTATATAAAGGATAACTTGAATTGATGGACAACACAAAAAATATGAAACTAGATTAGAACTTCCCTTCTCATGTTTTAAGTTCAAATGGAACTGGTGTAGATAAAAAGATAATTTATTATGTTGTTCTTGATTTAACTTTTTTTATTCTAAAAATAATTGAATTATATTATGATATGTGTGGATAACAATCTCTTTTCCTAGGATATAATGATTCCAATGTATACATACATGTACAATAGCATAAATATCACAATTATATGTTGGGTAGTTTCTTATTAGTGTATTGAAATCTTCACTATGGTAGAAAAATGGACTACCAAATTGAGTGAATACTACTCTAAGTACACAATCTAATGCATTAGTCTTAATATCCAATTATTATTAAAAATATAGAAATGAAAGTACTACTATAGAATAGACTTTACATTTTAGTTCCCTAAATGATTAATATTGCATAACTTCTTACATTCAATTTTATTTAGCACCACCTTTGGTAACTTGGTTCAATGGTTAAGTCACATGAGAGAAACAAAGTACAAATCTCATGTAGAAATTTTATAATCATAAGAAGTTGTGGAGCTCTATGTGATTATTTGGTTATGGCCATTATTGGATAATTTTAATCTTGGTTGTTCTCAAATACACTCCTTGTGCATCTCCTATGTATCCTCGATACGATATATCCCACATGGAAAATGATAATTTTCCTATTTTTTCATCCAACTATGCTTCTAAAAAGTGTCAAACACTTAATTTATATGGTGCAAATGTTCATCCCATGTTTTTATAAAAAATAATATTTTTTCAAGATACAAGATAAAAAAAGATGTTATATAATACAAGGCATACATTAAATATTGCATCACCAAAATCAAGAAGGAATTTTGATTTAGTTTGCAATACAAAATCCTTGGGCTAAATAAAAAAGATCTCAGATTTGTAGAGATCACTTTGTTACCTTTGATATCTTAGTGGTGTCAAAATTACATTTTAAACATTAAGTGGTAATTTCATGGTGATCATATCTACATATATCTGGGTTCATAGCCTTCAAGATGGCCATAGTCTCTATGTTCAAAAACTACCCCATACACATAAATATATGTACTTTAGTGACCATGTACAATCCTAAGTCATTAGTTCTATTGTAATCCACACTCTAAAGAATTTAATTATGACTAAATTTTATACTTCAATAACATCTTGATCAAACCCAATGAGTTATACATTAATTTATAAAATCAAACTAGTATGTAACAAGCTAACGTAGTTCACGGGGATAAAAATTAATTGTGTGAGTCTAGGAAATGGTATTATGAAAATTATCAAAATCATATGGAATCATGACACATAATTCAACCATATTACATGTATTAAATGGAATGATTTTGAGCCACAAGTTTGTAAACATAAAGAGATAACACAATGAAAAGTGGTCGATGTTTGAGGGATATTGAAGTGGATTTATTAAATCCATAAATCCATGGAGACCTCTAATATCACAGGGAAGGTTTTGGAACCCATTATGTATATACCTTAAGATCATGCCACATGACATGATCACATGGAACCTATGATCATTGTTAATAGTTTTAGCATAGCAATGGGTATGACATCAATATCTTTAGGAATCCAAAATTTTCATGTTAATGCAACTCTTAAAATGTTTAAGTTCTCATTATATATCTCTCGAAGAGAAATTTATATTAATAATTATCATGATTCAATGAGCTATCACATGTGCACGTTGTTAAAAAACTATTTCTATGAAACCGTATGTAGTTAGAGGGAAAGTTAGATAAATTGAAGAGCGGGAAAAGTAAAATGATATCATGTTTTGAATTCATATATATATATATATATATATATATATATATATATATATATATATATATATTAAAGAGAAAAATTAAAATATATTCCAAGCATAAAAGTGGATTTCCCTATGATAGAATGAGATTCGATATGAGTATTGAGTAGAGATTAAAAAAAGAGTCCATGAAGGTATATCAAATGAATTTAATAGATATATTGGTGAAGAGACAATATATTGAATAAAATATTCATTAGATTATAAAATATAATCATTAAATGGGCCAAATTATTAGAGAGGGCCCACAATATAGGAAGTTGCAGATGTTAAAACCAAGGGATTTATATTTAAGATAAAAAAAGGCTTAGAGATAGAGTAGAGAAGATATAATAGTCATAGAGTCATAAAATGTATATGTTTTCAAGGCTTATTATCAAGTAATAATAAATAATGGTGAGTGTTTACTTGTCTATGACTTTAGATGCACAACAAAGGTCATATTTTCACTAAGAACCCCTATTGTGAACTGCACTAAGAAGTGTCAAAGCATTCACATGAGTTTGTTGTGGTTGTGGGAATGTCCTACAATTGAGTAATATTTGTGTGATAAAAGTGTGAAACTATTTTTTTTTGAGTTAGCTAAAAGTTTTGAATAAGAAGCTTTCATATGTCTCAAGTAAGAGAGAAGACATGAAAGTGCAGAGAGTTATGTGGAATGATGTGAGCCTTATATTGAGTCAGTAGTATGTTTTTAAATATAAAATTACATTCATGAGAAGAAAATTTTATTAAAGGTTTTAAAAGATACACATGGTTAAATCAGTTACACATTATGAAAGAGAAGACTATTTATAAATAATAAATGGCACATAAAAGAGAAAATCACTAGGATTATAAGATCTAGTATATATGTTAAATAATTCCAAGTGAGATTGTAAATGTCAAATATTGTACAAAGTGAAGAATATGTTACAATTTTGAGTGAAGAGGATCAAGAAAAAATGATAATGGGCTTATTTTTACTATAAAAAAGGTTAAACACTTTGGAGAGAGACCAAACAACTAAATTAAAAGATCCCAAAAAAGATAATATACCAATAAAGGTCAGGATGAAAGAAATATTTCAATCCAATTTCAATGTGGACTTATTTTTTGGTAAGGAGAGCCCAAATAATATCCTAAAATGTATTGTTGAAATACAAATTTTATTTTAATAGGAAAAAATTAAAGACACCATGAAGGTAAATATTTCATGCAAGAAGCTGTGTGTGTGTGTGTGTGTGTGTGTGTGTGTGTGTGTGTGTGTGTGTGTGTGTGTGTGTGTGTGTGTGTGTGTGTGTGTGTGTGTGTGTGTGTGTGTGTGTGTGTGTCTAAAAGAGGAAACAAGAGAAATGCAAGAAGAAGATGAGTATCTGGGATTAGATGGTTTTCAAAATTGATTATTCATGTTGTGCACCCAAAATTTCCAAGAGAATGGTGGAAGATTATTCAAGAATTTATATTTGAGAGTGTTAAGAATAATATTTACTAGAAATTAAATGGGAAATTAAGGTTTCCATGTGAGAAACCCAAATATGTTTTAAAAAAACAAAGATAATTTTATTTTTGAGCAACATATAGAGGAATAGATATTCATGAAATGGGATACAAAAGTGATATATTATTCACCAAAATGAGGAGACCCAAAATTTGGTAATGAGGATTTATTTATGGAATCCAATAGGTGGTAATGGAATTTATTATTTCTCTTTTTCAAGGAATAAATACCTAGGACAAAAAATAAGACTTTCAGGTTTCCATGAAGGAAACAATGGAGGTGGCTAAAGTCCATATTGATGCACATGAGGAGCATGTTGTTGAAGACCATGCATATGAAGATGAATAAAACATAGTCAAGATGATGTGAAAATAACCATAGAGATTTTTGAGAATGGGCCTTTTGGAGTCCATAATGTGAAGCTATGAGGAAAATGTGAACAAAAGAGAAGATTTGGGAAACATGTCTTTGATACATGAAAAGGAGTTGAAAAAATTGTTTGTGGAAGCTATCAATTCAATTAATGTCATTGATTTATGGATAGCAATAAAAAAAAAATGGAAAATAAGAAGATAAACATCATGATTTAGCCCAATGTGATCATATGTATGAGAGATAAGAAGAAGAAGTGGAATAAGAGACATTACAGTTGTAACAATTTAAGTGGGAGAGAATACTCTCACAAGATAAATAGTAAGAGATTAGAGAAATGAAAAATGTTATTTGAACATGACATAAATGAAAAGGAAGAGAATAAAAATGAATGTAATTAGACTATATTTTATGTAAAGGGGATGGGATGTGAATAAAAATAAAAAGAGGAGTTGTCAAAAACATAACACTATTTTGAGGATCATGCATAATTTTGAAGACATCATAGGACACAAGCTTGGAATAAAATCAAGATTATAATGTGAATATGGAGGAAAAACCTATGAGTAATTAAAATGTCATGCTTTGAAACTAATTTGTGACTATAGTCTATGTGTAGGTGAAAATATAGAGAGAAATGAGGCATTCAAGAAGACCTTCCAAGGTGAAAAGGTGAAACCAAAAGTGCAGAGTTAAAAACTCAAGAAAGAAAGTGAGGAGCAGTAGCTGATTCATACATCATCCAAATCATGTGAAAAAAGAAAGAAAGAAGAAGATTATTTTAATACTCTCATGAGCAAAAGAGCCATAAGGTAAATGGTCGTGGCACATATAAAATTAGAAGATATGGAAACCATGATGAAATAAGAGCTACAAATAAAGATATGTGACACAATTATGAATCTCACAATAGGCTAGATAATGAAAAAATAAATTTAAGAAGGCTTTAGTAAGAAGTAGTTGGATAAAGGTATTGGGTATAATCCTACAAGCGAAATTAAAATGAAAGGATCATCTAGGTGAAGGTGGATAGACCATGCCCAAATAATGGGTAAAAATAAGATAATATTTTGGCAAAGGTGGATGTAATATGGTGGATTTGACCCCATAAAATAGAAAATAATTAAAATAGGTAAGTGGAAGAGGAAGTATTTAAAGCCAAATGGGAGATATAAATGGAATAGAAAGGGATTAAAATAATTGAGATATTTGGTGTGTTGGAAACAAATGCCATGGTCATCAATCTTAATGGATAAATGAGTGGATTTTCCACTTATTCCAAAAATGTGATTAGGATATCATATTTTAATAACCTCAAGTGTCTAATGTATAATAATATAAGGCATACAAGCTATCTTACATCATCAAAATAAGGTATGTATTTTGGGTTAGTTTCCAATACATAGTCCTCAGGTTAAATATGAAAGATCACAAAGTTATAGAGATCAATTTTTCCCTTTAGTATATTAGTAGACTCACCTTTACATTTTCAACATTATATTTTCAATGTCATGATGATCACATTTAAATATATTTGAGTTCATAGATTTTTAAGTGGCCATAGTCTCCATGTTTTGCTGAGAACTCTTACACATATATGTTTATGTTACCAAACACAAAAATTCATTAGCCCTTATATTTATTAGAAATCACACTCTAAAACATGTAATTATGATTAAATTATATAGTTTCATAATCTTTTAACTATACCCAACTAGTTATACATTAATATTTAAAGTCCAATGGGTTTGTGATAAACTAATGGAGTTCATGGGGACTAAAAGCAATCGTGTGAGTTTGGGAATTTATCATGAGTTACGAGACATAAATTAGCCATGAATTATTATGTATGTGTTACAAGACTTAAATGGAATTAGTTTTAACCATGATTCTATAGATATAAAGAGAGGCCATAGTGAAAAAGGGTGGATGTTTGAAGGACCAAAAAATGGATTTAATAAATGCATGGGTTCATAAAAACCTTAGATATCATGGAGAATGTTTTTTATACCAATATGTAGAGACCCCATGATCATACCATGTGGAATTATCATGGGTAACTTGTGGTCACTATTCATAGTTTGATCACAGCCAAGGGAACAACACCAAAATCTTTAGACGACCACAAATTTCATGTCATTGCACCAATAAATATGTTTAAGGTATCATTGAAATGCCATAAAATGGAAATTTTTATTAGTATTGATAATTAAGTAGTGATTTATCCCATGTGGATGTTATTACAATAAATATTTAAAAAATCAGGGGAAGCTAGAGGGAAAGTTAAATAAATGAATGAGTGGGAAAATAAAAATGGATCTCATGCCTTAAATTTAGATCTATTTTTTTCTATAAGAGAGAAAATGATAGAGGCCAATCATAAAAGGATATTTTCCCTTTAAAAGGAGAGTCATCAGAAATATTGAGTAGACATAAAAAAGAGTCAAATAAGGGACATAAAAATGAGTACATAAAGTATAGAGGATATCAATGGAGAGTTGAGATATCTGAGAGAATAGTTGAAAGCTTAGAGAAGAGAATAAATAAATTGGCCATAATAGAGTAAGTTATATAATCTAAAATTGATGGGTTTAAATTATAAGGCCTAGAGATAGATTAGATAATATAGATTAGAGATTACTACATTCACCAAATGTAGATGCCATTAAATCCTATTATCAATTAATAATAAATAAAGGTGAGTTTTTTTTCACTACATGACTCTGGCTACATAACCAAGGGCATCACTTCACGAGGACCCATTACCATAAACTACACCAAAAAATGAGGTAATGAATGTCTTGAAAATTTCATTCATATATACATCTTATTCAAGTTGAATAAAATTAATAACCATTGAAAAGAATCTTATTTCATCTTGAAGGTTGTATTATATATGTCTATGGGTTACATAGGAATATAATGATATCCAAAATTAGGATCAATTTTAGTGAATAATTTTTCACTACAGAGCTTGTTCAAAAAGTCATAATTCTTTGAAGAGGATAGTGGTTCTTCATTATGATATTGTCGATAGCTTTGTAATCAATGCACAACCCCCATGTTCCATCCTTATTTTTCTGAAAAATAACTAGGTTGTCACAAGGTTATGAGATGATCCTTATATGTCATTTGTTAACAACTTAATGTATTTTACACTTGATTACTACATTATCCTAAAATAATATGTTGTATAAACATGCATTAAGTAAATTTAGGCCACAATTCAAGTTAATAGTGTGCTTCACCATATAGTGCATAGGAACTTCCTTTGGTTACTATAAGTTATGATATTATTTTTCCAACTCATGATTCAATCTTGAGATATTTATTTTTTCTAGAGGCATTTTGGTATGAATTGGTGCAGCAAGGATGTTCTTACATTCAAATCTCACCATCAAAAACATAAGTTTACTATGTCATGAGATTATTACACCATTTGGTCCTTATGAGTGAAATATTAGGAACTAATTTTGGTATGTGGTACATTTTATCACCAACATTTATGGAAATAATTTTATGATTTTCCTCATATATTGTATGTTGATGGTAAAGATGTGGTCACAAAATACTATATCTTTAAAATTATTTATGTTGTACACTAATTGACACTATTGAGTGACACATTTATTAGATCATGATTTGAAATATCCAATGGAGTATGGTTTTTGGTGAGATGGTAGAGGTAACTCAATATAATGTTTTTGAGATAAATAAGGTTCTTTTTACTTCCATTTTCAATGAAAATTTTTTCTTGTTGAGAATAAATCCACATTTGAGAATGTAAACATATTTTTTCTTCTCCTATTTGTGTAGGGGGAGTAAATATGTTTTTGGTACCCATCATTGTCGTATTTTCATATTACCATATATTATTACCTTTATTTAACACCACACTAATTATACCCTATGGATGAAGTTGTGGAATTATATTGTTCCTAGCTTGACACTTTTCATTGGAATGTATGTTGGATTTTTGAAATAAAAATCACTTTATAGTATTGGATTTCTTATTATATTAATTTTATTAATGTTTATTATTTTTTTGATGCCTTTAAAATCCATTTCTATTTTTA